>SZWC01016141.1:5999-26497 GCA_023375785.1 Penium margaritaceum
TGTGTGTGTGTGTGTGTGTGTGTGTGTGTGTGTGTGCGCTAGCTGTGCTGTGCTGTGTTGGCTGCAAGGCCCTACCAGTGCGTTGATGTTGCCGTGGTGCTGCAGCTGCTGTTGATGGTCGTGTTGGTGGTGGTGGTGGTGGTGGTGGTGGTGGGTGGGGAGGTGGGGTGGGCTGCCATCGTGCAGGGCGTGTCGTGGACTGTTGCCCACAACTTGGAGGGACGGGAGAGGGACGAAGAGGAGGAAAACGAGATGCAAGGAATCGAGGGAGAGCCCAACAGCGTGGCGGGCAGCAGCCAGTCACCGGCCATGGCGTCGGACCCGTTGGACGAGTTCATGGAACGGAGGAGAGAGTCTTTGGAGCAGACGGATGGAGTGGACGGCGGTGCGCCACGGACGAGGGAGGGGGAGGGCGGGGAAGACGATGACAACCCGGACGGTGTGCCTCCCCCGGTGGAAGGAGAAGGGGGGACTGATGGGAGGAGTGAGGGAAAAGCGATGTTTCGGCAGCGACGAGGGGTGACATTCGAAGACGAGAGGGGGCGGGAGCCAGTGCGCCGCAACAGAAGCAAGAAGCGCCTTGAAGTCAAATTCTAAGCGGAAGTTTTAAACAGCGCGTTATCAAGGAGATAACTATCTTATTGGCGTGTGGATTTTTTATTTTTTTGTTACTCTTTTTTTTCCATTTTTTGAGGAACAACATGAGGCACATAGAGTGGAATGCAACTGGGTGAGGACTTTTCTTCTTGGAATTTCCTCATGCATGTTTGGGAGGAGGTGTAGCCATGACAATGTGTACAGGGTGACAAAGCGGTGTTGTATTTATGGCGTCTAAGTTCGACATGTCAAGGGCTGCATACCCTTCTAAGGAATACAAATGGATTGCAGTGCAAGTCTACACTAAGTGTCATCCTTGTCTTCTTCTTCTTCTTCTTCCTCATCTTTTTTTCTTCTTCGTCATCATCATCATCATCATCATCTTCTTCTTCTTCTTCTTCTTCTTCTTCTTCTTCTTCTTCTTCTTCTTCTTCTTCTTCTTCTTCTTCTTCTTCTTCTTGTTATTGTTATCATTATTATCATTATTACTGTTACTGTTATCATTGTTTTTATTGTCATTGCCATGACTGCTGGGATAACAATGACAATCATTATCATTTTTGCAAGAGTGGAGGGGGTGTGGCAGAAAGTCTGGTTTTTTCGCGCAGGGTCCAACATTGATGCTCAAGATAAGATCGTCGCATGACGTGCTGTCATGTGTAAGACCGTCCTGAGATCTGTTCCTAGAAGTTGTGACAAATCCGTTGGAATCAATCCGTGGGGCTCTGGAGGAGCCCCCTAGCTAGTCCCTTCACGGGTCCCTTTGAGCGCATGTGGTGTACACTCCACCATATGTGCTCTGCCAACTGTAGAGACAGGGTAGGGCCAGCTGCGAGAGAAAAGGAAATTAGTGAAAGGGCGTTGGACATTAGGTACCTGGACAACATAGGGTGCATGACCAAGGTGTTGGTGTTTGGGCTCTGAGCTATCGAGTAGCCTTGTTTAGGGAGAGCCTCCTAGTTTGAGATGATGGTTCTCCACTGGCTACATGACTCCTTCTATGACATGTATGGTTCATTCTAGTAGCACAGTTTACCCATTCGTGTCTAGTATAGTTTTCTCGGTGGTCGAGACTATTGTTATGTGTGTCGTGCACAGCTTACGGTGACCCCTCGGCTCATGTCTATTCACGTGCAGATCCCTGAGACTGGCGACGGTGGCAGAAGGCTGACGGCAGGCGGCTACGGGCGCCCAGAAGACTTCCGTATTTTGTAGATTCATGTTATGTCACAGCACGTAGGCGTGCAGCCTGTCAAGACGTAGATCTCGTCGATACGGCCGTTCTGGTTCAAACGGCTCATCGTTCTGACGAGTCCACAGGGAATTGTGGCCAAAAATGTGTTTTCGCCACTGTTTTGTCCTGCTAGAAGATAACCCCCTTGTGCGCCGTGTGCGTGTGTGCATCCAGTAGGACCGTGACACTATTTAGGTTGACCTGACCTTAGTTTTCCCTCTCTCTGTGCATGTTTCAACATTTGCAGCTTCTGACACTTGTGTTTGTGTCCCTAGCCAACCCCTTGCTGTTCTCACCTCCACCTGTGTCTGCTAGTGAGTGAGCTGGCTGGCTTGTACTGCCACGCTAGCGACAGCAGTGCTAGGAGCTGTCTTTTAGAGACCTGGGCACTTGATGGTTTGAGCCAGTGCACCGGGAGACCCCATAGAAGTTACCGTATAGTCTCTGACAGGTGATGTACTTGTTCATGGTCGAGACCCAGGTCCCTGGTGGTCTGTACCGATACTTCGGGAGACTCAGCACTCAATAGTCTGACCCAGCACTGATTGGTCTTGTTGGCCCCTTGTCAGAGGTGTGTAGTTTGCATGTGGCTGAGACCCCGACGCCCGGTTACATGTTCCGGCGTCTCGGGAGGCCTAAACTTGTCTCGCCTAGATAATCGGTGATGCTAGTGTATCACCGTAGAGTTTGGATACGTTTGGGGTATAGCGCATATTTTCCTGCCGGTCGAGACCCGGGAACACAGTTGACTGTTCCGGTACCTCGGGAGACCTCAACTGTTGTTTTCATGATCTATGACATGCATATTCCCCGTTCGTGCCTTTTGGTGTAACGGGGATGACGGGGCCTGGCGGGCTAGCCACCACTCCCCAGTACATAAGCCATTAGCAGGGCTCATTGTTCTCTCTCCTTCATTCTTATCTTAATTCGTTCTGGACTTAGCCAAATCTTGGCACTGCATTTCTTCCGCTCACCACCAGAGCTCATGTCTCTTCCAACATGAGCCTGCATGCCCTGGACTCATTTTAGCACAAGGGTGGTGCACTTTGTCAGGTTCACAAGTGTGTCAACTAGTTGATGGACACTAAAGGATGTGCATTGATTGTTAATATCTGTGGTCCACATGGTGACCCATATCCTCTGTATTGCCCTCTTGCCTTGCTCCACATGCTCTTTAATCTTTGTGCAAGAGTCTAAGTTCATCAATGTGCTAAAGCTCTTTCCACGTAATGGAAGACATTCGTGAAAAACCCCTCACGTTCTACCAACAACAGTAGTTGTCCAAGTTGTGGCTCTGAGTCGCTTGACATGCTCTGCATAGTGGCCCTTTCTCATGGGAGCTCTAGCACTTTCAGATGTCAGGGCCATCTTCAATTTGTGTGTGTATTTTAAGGGAATCATTTTATCTTCTTCATTTTAAGCTGGCTGGCTTGTACTGCAACGCTAGCGACAGCAGTGCTAGGAGTTGTCTTTCATGGTATCAGAGCGGCGAGCCAGTGCTCGCACTGCTACGGAGCAGAGACGCAGCAACCGCGGAAGCCGTGAGCAACTGCAGCCGTTGCCTTGAGTAGCAGCAGCAGCAGTGTCCACTGTCTCGGCGGGAGGTCCTGGGAGGGTCCACCACCACTCCGACCGCTTTTTTAATATTTCCACGGCCGTTCCGTGGTCGTTCCGCGGAACTCGACGCACAATTCGCAGTGCTCCGCAGTGAAGAAGCCTCCGCGACGGACGCGGCAACTGCGCGGTCGCATCGGAAAGCGCGTCCGGTGTCGCAGTGGCACTCAACGTTCCAAAGTTCGTCACCTCGCGGTGATGTCGCCATTGCAGATCCGCGGTGTTCCGCGGATCCGCGCTGCTCCGCCGCAATACCTCCGCGGCCGTTCCGGAACACTACGGCGCTGCTCGCCGCCCCTCCGCGGTCGTAGGTCCGCGGCACACCCTCTGCCTCCAGAACGCGGTCGCTCCGCGGCGGTTGCGGAACGTGCCGACCGCGCAACCCCAGCAGCTCACTGCACCCTGGCGCGTTCTACACCGGCGCAACCGCGGTGGCTGTGTACGGCACTTCGCCGCATTCCGCGCCACCGCGATCGCGACCTGCCCGCGCCCATCCGCGGTAATCCGCGGTGAGCTTCCGCGGTGAGGTGTACCGCGGAAGGGATCCGCGGAGATATTCCGCGGAGGAGTTCCACAGAGGGGAGGTTCTGCGTTGAGGTGGTCCGCGACAACACAAAAGAAAACAAGGGGGGGGGAAACGGGGCGGAAACGGCCGCCATGCCGAAGCTAACCCCCTCCCGTGCGGCTATTGACGCAGCTGCCGAGGGCAGCACCGTCAGCGGCCAACGTCGGCCACTGCCATCATCACCACAACGGCAGCAGCAACAGCAGCAGCAGCAGCCATTGCAGCAGTAGCAGCCACTGCAACAGCAGCAGCAGCAATAGCAGCAGCGTAAGTAGCAGCCACCGCCACAACAACAGCAGCCGCCGCTACAGCAGCAGCAGCAGCGACCGCCGAGCCCAAGGACGTTGGCACACCAAGTACGCGCACTGGATGACTTACAGGCGGAGAGCCACAACACGTTGACGAAGCAGGTCACCGAGCTGCAGAACCTGATCAGGGGCTTACTGCCCCAGCAGCAACAGGTCCAGCAGCAGCAGCAGCACCCGTCCACTGACCCTAGCAAAGACCATCTCGCTCACAACGGCAATGCAAACGAGGTTGCGGAGACCCTCTCTGACTCTGGAGAGGAGGGTGAGGAGGAGATGCTGCGTGCATGCCTCATCCACCTGGAGGCACGCCGCAGAGCGCACAAGGCGAATGCCGCTCTCTAGGGTATGAGCTCCAGCACCGATGCCGGCTTGAGCTCATCTCCCCGCCCTCTGAGCTTTGAGGAACTGGCCCTGAGGGCCCGCCTGGACAAGGGGGTTGCCTCCTCCATGCCCGGTCCCGCAGTAACTTCACTAGTCGCTCTGCCGACGGTCAAGCCACCCAAGTGGTTTGAGTCGAACCCGCCCGTCTTCCGCACTGGGAACGACTTCAAGTCCTGGGAGCCGCGCTTTCGCATGTGGGCCATGAGCGAGGGAGTCCTCGCCTATTACCTCACCCCATATCAGGCGTCTGACCCCGCCCAGACGCAGATGGAAGTCCGTGCCGCCACCGATCTGATGAAAGCCGCCCCTGACTTCACCAAAGACTTCAGTCAGTTCCTTGGCAATCCACTGACCGGCTCGGGAGCTAACCCTCGCGAGGCGTGGGCGCTGGTTGTCACCCTTTTTTAGGGCGCCACCTTGGCCCTGACGTCCCAGCGCCTTGCCGACTTCAACTCCCTCTTTCAGACTACTATGGAGTAAGCAGTTGACTACTGGCGCCGGGCGATCCAGCTGTACGAGGAGCTGGGCGACGACGCCCCCGCGTAGTATTCCGCCCTCCAGATCATTCTCTACGGCATCCATCCCGACTACGCGTGCATCTTCAGCAACTTCGACCAGACTCTGCTTCGCGACATGGCGAGCGACGGGACCCTAGTGCGCTGGGCCACCCTCCACATCCAGGACGTCGCCGGCATCGACGCCGCAAACCGTGCTCGTCGCAGCACAGCTTCAGGTGCAGTTGCCGCCGCATCTCCCTCCCCGCCGTCTACAGCTATAGCTGCTCCAGCTCAGGGGAAGAAGGGCCGCAAAGCATCAGGTGGTGGCTCCAGTGACATGACCGGCAACAGCACCAGCACTGTCAGCCGTAGCAATAGTAGCGAGAGCAGCAACAGCGGAGGGAGCAGCGGCAGTAGCAGTGGCAACAGCAGTTCCGGTAGCACGACGAGCCGACGGCTTGTGTGCTTCAACTGCGGAGGTGACCACCGCTATCCTGACTGCACTCGCCTCATTGGCCATCCTTTGGACTGGGCCAAGGTCACCTGCGGACTGTAGTAGACGCATGAGGCACGTATGCGCCAGACGTCTGGTGCGACCTCCCGCTCGGCCGCCACTACCGCAGCCGTCCCAGAGGAGTCCGCCGCCACAGCAGGCTCCTCCGCGGATCCTTGTGACCAGGCGCTCGCCGAACGCGACAGAACGATCGTTGAGCTGCACCAGCTTCTCGCCCTGCGCTCATCTCAGGGAGGTGCGAGTGAGTTGACTGAGTCGAGGGGTCCCACTGCCTGTGGTCTGTCTGTGTCGTCGCGTGATGATGCCTGTAGTGGTCCCCATGCCCAGCCGTATGCGCGTGACGGACCTAATGATGTATCCTGGTTGCATGCTGCTCATGTGCGCTTTGTTGGTCGCCTTCTTGTGTCCCCCGCTGAGCGTCCCGCTGCCGCTCCCTATTCGGTCACCGAGTGTCACGTTGCCCCTTGTGTCTGTGTCACCGATGCCACTTGGGTTGTTGAATCTGGTGCCACCCACCACATGACGTGTCACCGTGACGCCTTTGTTGTCTTGTACCCTGCTGGCGCTGTTTGCTCTGTTCGCACTGTAGTTGGCCATGAGGTCCCTGTCCAGGGTGTTGGGGTTGTGTAGTTCACCGAGCCTGCTGGTCCCGTGTACATATCCGACGTCCTCTTTGTCCCTGATCTGGAGCTCAGTCTGCTGTCTGTCCGTGCTTGCACCAAGATGGGCCTGGATGTCACGCACACAGCTGCCGATGCTCGCATCTTTGTGTGTGACACCGAGGAGACCGTCCTCCGTGGGACGGTCGTCAATGATCAGTATCACATCTCTGGGTCCTCTGCGAGTACCCCCCCTTTGCCTCCGTCTCCCACTGCTCGTATTTTCTTCGCTGGTACACTGTCCCCCGAGCATCACCGTCTCCTGCATCGACGTCTCTGTCATGTGCACTTGGGGGCAGTCGACAGACTGATCCGCACTTAGCTCGCTCTCGGTCTTGATGCGGCATCCTTCGAGGCGCCGCCCACGACCGACTGCCTGGCCTGTGCTGAAGGCAAAATGCACCGGTCCACCTATCCTACATCTGTCTCCAAGGCCCGTCGGCCCTTAGAGCTTGTCCACTCCGACCTCATGGGTCCGCTCCCTGTCGAGTTTCAGGAGGACCACAGTCGCTACGTCCTGACGTTGACTGATGACTTCACGCGCATGCGCTGGGTCTACAGTCTGTGACAGAAGAGCGATGCCGCCGTTGCTTTCCGCATTTGGCTGGTCATGGCCAAGCGCCAGTCTCCCCACCGCCTTCAGACCTTCCGCTCGAGATCGCAGCGGCGAGTACCTCGGTGACATGGCCCGCTCCTTCACTGAGCTTGGCATCTTCCACAACCTCTCCGCCCCCGCCACCCCTCAGCAGAACCGTGTCTCTGAGCGCTGGAACCGCACCATGGAGGATGCAGTCCGCGCCATGCGCACGGACAGCTCCGTGCCTGAGGCCTTTGCCTTTGAGGGCATGGCGTGCATGATCTGGGTTTGGAATCGCATTCCCCCGGGCCCCCTCCCAGGTCACCGCACTCCCTACGAGCTGTGGTATGGGCGTCACGTGGACCTGCGCCTGGCCCGTGTCAAGGGCGCCCTTGCCTGCGTCTGGTTCACACCAGAGCAGTAGGGGAGCAAGCTCTCTCCGCGGGGTCGCATCTGCGCCTTCGTTGGCGTCGCCCCGCGGTCAAAGGCCTGGCGGCTCTAGGACCCTGAGCGAGGCCGCATCGTGGAGTCTCGTGACGCTCTCTTCTTCGAGCATCTCGCCTTCCGCGACCTTGCTCGCATCCACGCTCTGTGCGCTGCTCATGCCCCTAGGTGTTCCGGACCCAGTAGTGTGGAGGAGGCTCCTGACACGGGTGGCACAGTGCCCCCGTCCAGTGTGGTCACTCCGTTGCCGGCTCCCCCGGGGCTGTCCCCAGCGGTTGTGCGCGCCGGCACCCCCAGCCCCGCCCCATCTGTGGCTCGCTCCCCTGCCCCCGACTCTCTGCTCTCACGCGTGTCTGAGTCTGCGTCCGAGTCTGCCTCCGCGTCTGATGCTCTGCCTGAGCCTGCGCCTGCTTCCGCGTTTAAGACTCTGTCTGACCCTGTGTCTGCATCTGTGTCTGGCTCTGAGCCGTCCTTGTCTCCAGCCGCGGATGCACCTGCATCTGCCGTGGGTCCGCCCCCAGCTATTGAGGCCACACCTGCCTCAAGTGGCGCACTTGCCGTGCAGTCCACACCGGCATGTGAGTCAGCAGCGCCCACTGCTCCTGCCCCATTAGACCCCTACACACGGGCACCCGGCGGACGTCTCCGCCCTCGCCCCACGCGCAACGTCATCAGCGATGACCCGGGCACGAAGGCCCTCGGCCTGAGTGCTCACGGCCTTGCTGAAGTTCACCCTGGCTGTGTCACTGGTATGGCACTACTTGCTCATGAGCGTGGTCTTGCTCCAGACGCCGCTGAGTCCATGGTGACAGTCGACCCTCCCTCTGCGGTGTATGCCCTGGCTGCACGCAGTGCGCCAGTGCTGTTTCCCGATCCCACCAGCCTACTAGAGACCTTGTCAGCCCCATACGGTGAGTAGTGGCGCGCTGCCTGCCAGGCTGAGCTCGATGCCATCCGAGAGCATGGCGTCTTTGAGCTGATGGACTTGCCGAAGAACCGCAAGGTCATCAAGGCCAAGTGGGTTCTCCGCAAGAAGCTAGAACTAAACGGTACTGTGGAACGCTACAAAGTGCGCTTGATAGCAAAAGGCTTGTCTCATGTCCCTGGCGTGGACTGTACCGAGACCTTTGCTCCTGTTGGCTGGATGACGACCACACTTACTCTGCTGAGCCAGGTGGCACAGCACGACTGGGAACTCCACCAGATGGATGTCAACAACGCGTTCCTGAACGAGGACCTTGAGGAGGAGATCTACATGGTCCAGCCACCCGGCTTTGAGGATGGTACCGGTCGCGTGTACCGGCTGCGGAAGGCATTCTACGGCCTGAAACAGTTGCCTCGCTGCTGGAATCAGGAGATCACCAGCACGCTGAGACGAGCTGGGTACGTTCAGAGCGATGCTGACCCATCTCTGTTCCTCTCACAGTCCCTGGCACTGCTTGCTGCCATCCTCGTCTACGTGGACGATCTTCTGATCGCCTCGCCCGACCTGGGAGCAGTGAACGCTGCCAAGACTGTTCTCCCCTCGGCCTACAAGATGAAAGATCTTGGTGAGGCCTCTGTCTTTTTGGGGATGGAGATCGTGCGCGACCATGTCCGCCGCACACTCCGTGTCCATCAGGGCCGTTATGCAGAGACTGTGGGGGAGCGATTTGCCGACCTTCTTGCAGCCGTTTGCCCGGCCTCCACGCCCATGACCCCTGAGGGGCAGGCTGCCCTAAAGGTAGATGACCCAGCCGACCTGGGGGAGCCAGTTGATGCGACCCTGTATCTACGAGTCATCGGCTTGCTCATGTACTTGGCCACCACGACATGGCCCAACATTGCTTTCACTGTCAACCTGCTCGCCCAGTTCTCGCAGGCTCCGCGCTAGCAAACATTGGAGGCGGCAGTCCGGTGTGTGCGCTATATTATGTCCACCGCACGCTTTGGCCTGTGCTTTTGCGAGCAGGTGTCTGTTGTGCTTGATGGATACACAGACAGTGACTGGGGGTGGATTCATGACGGCAAAAGCCGCACTGGCTACATCTTTCTCATTGGAGGTACTGCAGTGTCCTGGCGAAGTGGGAAGCAGGGCTGCATCGCACGCAGCACTGCTGAGGCAAAATATGTTGCCCTAGGCGCCGATGCAGCGGAATGTGTCTGGCTCGTCCGTGTGTTATGTGAATTGCGTCAGTCCTTCCCCTCGTGGTCCTCCAGTGTGAAAACATGAGCGCGGAGGCCATCGCCAAGAACTCAGGTGTGTTTCATGCACGCACAAAGCACATCAATGTCGAGCACCACTTCGTGCGTGATCAGGTTGATCGTGGTGAGATCCAAGTCATCCACGTGAGCACTGACCGGCGGTGCGCAGATTTCCTGACCAAGGCTCTGGGTCGCTCAAATTTTCATGCTGCCACTCGTTCCGTTGGACTCTGCCCCGTCCCTGTTGCAGGTTGATCCCTTATGTGCCACCTTGCATGTGCTGTGTCTGCTGCCTGCAGCGGCTCTGCCTCTCTTGCTCTGTACAGCGTTAGTGTTTGCATGTGCATGGACGTGTTTTGCCCTCCGGTCATGGGAGAGTGTTGTTGTGTGTGTCGTGCACAGCTTACGGTGACCCCTCGGCTCATGTCCATTCACGTGCAGATCCCTGAGACTAGCGACGGTGGCAGAAGGCTGACGGGAGGCGGCTACGGGTGCCCAGAAGACTTCCGTATTTTGTAGATTCATGCTGTGTCACAGCACGTAGGCGTGCAGCCTGTCGGGACGTAGATCTTGTCAATACGGCCGTTCTGGTTCAAACGGCTCGTCGTTCTGACGAGTCTGCAGGGAATTATGGACAACACTGTGTTTTTGCCATTGTTTTGTCCTGCTAGAAAATAGCGCCCTTGTGCGCCACGTACGCGTGTGCATCTAGTAGGACCGTGACACTATTTAGGTTGACCTGACCTCAGTTGTCACTCTCTCTGTGCATGTTTCAATATTTGCAGCTTCTGACACTTGTGTTTGTGTCCCTAGCCAACCCCTTGCTGTTCTCACCTCCACCTGTGTGTGCTAGTGAGTGAGTTGGCTGGCTTGTACTGCCACGCTAGCGACAGTAGTGCTAGGAGCTGTCTTTCAGAGACCTGGGCACTTGATGGTTTGTGCCAGTGCACCGGGAGACCCCATAGAAGTTACCGTATAGTCTCTGACAGGTGATGTACTTGTTCATGGTCGAGACCCGGGTACCTGGTGGTCTGTACCAATACTTCGGGAGACTCAGCACTCAATAGTCTGACCCAGCACTGATTAGTCTTGTTGGCCCCTTGTCAGACGTGTGTAGTTTGCATGTGGCTGAGACCCGGACGCCCGGTTACATGTTTCGGCGTCTCGGGAGGCCTAAACTTGTCTCGCCTAGATAGTCGGTGATGCTAGTGTATCACCGTAGAGTTTGGATACGTTTGGGGTACATCGCATGTTTTCCTGCCGGTCGAGACCCGGGCACAGAGTTGACTGTTCCGGTACCTCGGGAGACCTCCATTGTTGTTTTCATGATCTATGTCATGCATGTTCCCCGTTTGTGCATTTTGGTGCGAGGGGGATGACGGGGCCTTGCGGGCTAGCCACCACTCCCCAGCACATAAGCCCTTAGCAGAGCTCATTGTTCTCTCTCCTTCATTCTTAACTTAATTCGTTCTGGACTTAGCCAAATCTTGGCACTGCATTTCTTCCGCTCACCACCAGAGCTCATGTCTCTTCCAACATGGGCCTGCATGCCCTAGACTCATTTTAGCACAAGGGTGGTGCACTTTGTCGGGTTCACAAGTGTGTCAACAAGTTGATGGGCACTAAAGGATGTGCATTGATTGTTGATATCTGTGGTCCACATGGTGACCCATATCCTGTGTATTGCCCTCTTGCCTTGCTCCACATGCTCTTTAATCTTTGTCCAAGAGCCTAATTTCATCAATGTGCTAAAGCTCTTTCCACGTAATGGAAGACATTCGTGAAAGACCCCTCACGTTCTACCAACAACAGTAGTTGCCCAAGTTGTGGCTCTCAGCCGCTTGACATGCTCTGCCTAATGGCCCTTGCTCATGGGAGCCCTGGCGCTTTCAGATATCAGGGCTATCTTCAATTTGTGTGTGTATTTTAAGGGAATCATTTGTTCTGGCGTGCTAGGTGTTGGCTGAGACTGTAAGACATGCAAGTAAAATTTTAACTGCACATACACACATACCATCACTGCAAATGACACAACTGAAACAAGCCCAAGGCACATACATGGCGGACTTACATCGTTGGCGTCTCCGGCGGATGCAAGATTGGCACAAGCTCCGTCATTTCCAGCCTAAGGGCATAATTGTTGTCTTAGCATGTTGTGACTACCTTTTACTTGGCTAATATGATAGAGTCACATAGAGGGAGACATGTATCCATGATCAATGTGGTTTCCTTCATGATTGATATGCATGCCTAGTGTTTTGAAGGGCACCAGGTTGCTGATCCTACGGGGCCACACTCTCGGTTATAGGTAGTGTGAGAAAACCACAGCGACATATTTGCCGACCAGTCGGTTCGACCCCGGGTGGCGGCCGGGCCCCACATCGAGCCACTTGCGTGGGTGCCCCGGTTGACTGGATGCTATTACCTCGCTAGCTCCTGACTCCCGTTCAGTTTCTTTGTTGACTCTCGCATTCTCCAGATAAGGGTTTCTTGCCCTCTGCTCTCTATGTCGCCATGGATCCATGGCCTCACCATTATTGCTAGACAGCGTAAGTCAACAGTTGATGACTCTGGAGCACAGCAGCTTTGCGCTGGCATTTTGTGCCCTACAGCTCCGCAACTAGCGCTGTGTAGACGTGTTGCCCGGCAATCTCAGCCTGGTTGCTCTGCTTCGCAACAGTAGCTTTGCGTCGGCATTCCTTGCCCTGTTGCTCCGCGAGTGCACAACTCCGCGGCCCTGTTGCACGGCGTTCTGCGCCACACTACTCCGTTTGGTAGCGCAGCAACTTTGCACCGGCATTCCCTGTCACGCAGCTACGTTCCGTAACACAGCAGCCTTGCATCGGAATTCTCTTCCACGCAGCTCCATTCCGCCACACAGCAACGTTTTTCTTTTTGCCAGCATTCCCTACCCCTCAACTCAGCGACTACCGCTCTGCCGTCTTGCTGCCCAACACTCTTTGCAACGTAGCTACGCTCCACAGCACATCTCCTACGAGTCATTCTCTGCCCCAAAGCTTCGACAATGCACAACTCTGCGGCCATGCTACATGGCGTTCTCCTCCACGGTGCTCTGCTCTGCAGCACAGCACAGCAACTTTGCGCCAGCATTCCCTGCCCCGCAGCTCCGCTCTGCAGCATAGCAGCCTTGCACCAGCATTCATAGCCACGCAGCTCTGCTCCGCAGCATTTCTTCTGCCCGGCATTCTCTGCCCCATAGCTCCATAGCATAGCGGCTGTGCATCTCGGCAGCACATTATTTGCACCTCAGTAGCATCAGCAGCAGCAGCGGCCACACTCGCTGCCTGTGTCTCCACCCTGGCTTCTTTTCCAGTGATGGAGCCGATCCCTACCTCTCCGACGGCCGTGCCTGAGTGTTCTTGCATCGAAGAGAGGGTCGTGTACTATGAGGAGCTGACAGAGCGTGAGGTGTGGTCCCGCTGCCATTGAGAGAGTCCACGTTGCCACCCCGGAGAGGACTACAATCCCGCAGTCGAGTATGTCGCCCGTTGCCAGTCCGCGTCCGAGGACTCACCGACTGTACAGATTGCGCCAGCCAGGGGATCTCCACGAGATCGTCGTCACCCTGAATCACCTGTAAGCTCTCTCGCTGCCCATAGGACGCGTCGGCAGAGTCAGCGTACCATTACCGGCGGGACGAGACCATCAACACCAGTAGCACCCCTTAGATCTTCCACTCGTTGCGTTGTATCTCTTGCAGCCTCAATTTTGACTGCTGACTCCTCTGTTATGTCAGACATCGTCTCAGTTTTGGATGTTGCGCTTGTCTCCAGTGTTTCCTTATCCCCTACTTTTGCTGTCACAACACGTGTTGTGCGTGGTCCTACCAGCACAACAGCTAGTAGGACAATTGACGCTTACACAGCTGCTGTAGTCAATCAGGGACCAGTTGCACTAGCCGCCGTTAACATCGCCACTCAGGTAGCTCCCGCAGCTGACGTAGTAGTAGCACCAGCAGCTACGACAGCCAATGCTCTCTCCAGTGTAGTTGCTTCCATTCATTCCTCTACCGCTCAGGTGTCATCTGCAGCCTCGTCATCGACACCTGGCCACCANTTTGACTGCTGACTCCTCTGTTATGTCAGACATCGTCTCAGTTTTGGATGTTGCGCTTGTCTCCAGTGTTTCCTTATCCCCTACTTTTGCTGTCACAACACGTGTTGTGCGTGGTCCTACCAGCACAACAGCTAGTAGGACAATTGACGCTTACACAGCTGCTGTAGTCAATCAGGGACCAGTTGCACTAGCCGCCGTTAACATCGCCACTCAGGTAGCTCCCGCAGCTGACGTAGTAGTAGCACCAGCAGCTACGACAGCCAATGCTCTCTCCAGTGTAGTTGCTTCCATTCATTCCTCTACCGCTCAGGTGTCATCTGCAGCCTCGTCATCGACACCTGGCCACCACGTGTACATCCTTGTCACTACAATAGCAGTCATCTCCATCCTCGCTGGTGACGCCTTGACTGGGATCACGTATATGATTGTCTCCACCTCTTCCTCTGTTGTAGTCAAAGCAGCCTTAGCAGCAACTGCGCTTCCACCCCTATTTGCCTTGTGGCGCTAGTGCCAGTGAGCTTGGTACGCTTGCCCCCTTGCCCCTTCTCTCTTCCTTTTCTCTCTTCGTGGCCGTGTTTGTGCATTCAGGTTTGTTGTCTTACAGCTCAGCCTTGAGTCTCATCCACCATACATTCCCACGCCCACAGGGGCAAGGGAAACACTACCAATTTTTTCTTTTGCAGGATCTTTCCTCACTCATCATGCCTATTGATGATGATACATACATCACCCCGAAGGAAGAGTAACAGCGAGAGCGTGTGGCTCTCCAAGCCGCTCTCACAGCACAGCGAAATGCAAAAGAAGAACTGCGCACTTAAGAGGATGACCAAGAAGCATTTGCTGACCACATAGCACACCTGGTCCTCAACCACTTGCAGCCTCCACTACGCTTTGTGCCCTCCACATGTACTGCTGTTCAAATTGCTGCTGCTTTCTCCACCTCATCCGCTTCTGCATCTAATACCTCTCGCTCTATCACTACTGACCCTCTTGTTGTCACTGTTGCTACAGGCAGAGCCGCCGCTAAGGCACTCGCACCACCCCCGCATCGCAAACCTGACTTTGACTCAGTACCGCCTCATTTCTCCTCCAACCGCACCTTCTCCTCCTAGAAAACTTGCTTCAATGCATGGACACAAGGTGAACAACCATGGGAATGTTACCAAAAGCCTAACGCCTTGGAAAACCATCCTTTTGTCCCAACCGGTAGTGGTGGGTTCTTCTCACCTCCATCAGCAGTGTCCGCTGCTTACATTGTAGCACTTTTTTCTGCCCTAGAGGTTGGGTGCTAGTGAATACTTCCTTAAAAATCTCGCAGCATCTACCCGGCCTGAGAGAGCCTGTTCAAAACTCTGATGTGAATTCTGGATGTAAAAGCAATCTCCGGGAGTCAGCTGGCCCAGGTAGTCCCTAAGAAGTAAGGGAGGTTGCCTTGGATCCTTTGTGCCCCGCCACCCTACCTCCCAACCACGAAGCCCCCAAGCCTACATCTACAAGTGCATTTGACATCTTAGATATCTCTCTAGAGGAGAGTGCTCTGAAGAGGAGGAGGAACTGCTGCAAATCACTTGTACATTTATTTACCAAGTCCGTGAAATTGTTGAATACTGATTCAGACTGAATGGGAGCGTCACAAGGTAGTACAATCTCAATAAATGAGTGTAACACAAGGGAGTACTGTCAGAAAACGGCCCCCGACTGGAGGCTGTTGCAACGTGCCCCGTCGGGTCTGCACTTGGTGTCCACACCTCTTTTGGTGGGGATTCTGATTCTAAGCGTGAGCTTTCCGGTCGCCTCACGCTATGTTTATGGGAGTGGAAGGGAGTTGTGAGACAGTCAATTTTGCGAAGGGAATAACACGCTTTTCCATTAGTTTTTTAGTACAAACATGATCTAAGAATTTGTAGGATTAGTCATGAGCTCTCCAACGCACCAAACCGTGCGCAATTTGGATCACCATAGCTCCCGCTTTGTCAGCCAAAGCGCGGCACCCCAAACCAGCCACTCAGTCGGCGACGTGCACCACATCGCCCGCCGAGGTGCCTTCACACATCAAGGACCCATCAAAACGCCATTCCGGAGGTGCAGATGTCCCTAATTGAAGTGGCGGTGTCCCTCACACCTTTGTAGTCTGTTTTGATGAGTTAATTATTGAGTTTGATGATTAGGATTGATGTGGTTCAAAAACTGTTCGCGGACCTATAGTCGGAATTTTCCTCGAGTAACAAACTGTACTACTGAGCTTCGGACTTCGAGCGAGGATTTTGGCTAAGTCCCTCGGTAACAAACTGCACTACTGACATCCGGAGAATCATCCACCGGACTCCTCGACAGCCTTCTGGAGCAAAATCCCCAGATGGAGTTTTGTTACTCGGTCCGGTCGATTATTCACCGGCAGTCGAGCCGTGGCCGACTCCTAGAGCTATCGCACACACCCCAACTTTGGAGGCCCATATCTNCTGTTTTGATGAGTTAATTATTGAGTTTGATGATTAGGATTGATGTGGTTCAAAAACTGTTCGCGGACCTATAGTCGGAATTTTCCTCGAGTAACAAACTGTACTACTGAGCTTCGGACTTCGAGCGAGGATTTTGGCTAAGTCCCTTGGTAACAAACTGCACTACTGACATCCGGAGAATCATCCACCGGACTCCTCGACAGCCTTCTGGAGCAAAATCCCCAGATGGAGTTTTGTTACTCGGTCCGGTCGATTATTCACCGGCAGTCGAGCCGTGGCCGACTCCTAGAGCTATCGCACACACCCCAACTTTGGAGGCCCATATCTCCCTCGTTGTTTGTCCGATTCCGGTGAAAGAACTTCCACCGGATTCAACAACTTGTCAAACTTTAGGTGATTTCCTCTTTTTTAGGATCCGAGAAATCTTTGAGTTGCCAGATTCAGCTGCGAGGAATTTCCTCTCTTTAGTGGCTCGTCAACGCCTCCTGGCGCTGCACTCTGGCATGCTGAGGAGAAAATCTTCAACAAGTACAAAATTAATCTCCTATGGTCCATGTTGGCTGATATCAGTGGATAATGACCTCGATATTGGCCAATATTTCTGAGCATGTGTCTGATACAAATATCTACTAAAGGAGCTTGATCAAAGAGATGATTACCAAGGGTACAAGAAAAAATGAAACCACATCTCTGATACCGTGTCAGGAAAGGGCCAAAGCGGCTGAGAAAGAAAACACAGTCAAATAGAGCGGATGCTGAGGGGAGAGGTGGTAGTATTGGCAAATAAAATCGCCACAAAACAAATAGTTTAAGGCATGTAAAGGCTTCATCCGAGGCAGTTTCCAAGTCTCATGGATAGTCGGGAGATGCTTTTGTACTTTTGTGGCTAGCAAGGAAACAAGCTGCAAACTGACCAGGATAAGTGGAAGCGACCACAGAGCAAAGTGTGAGACACTGGAGCTCAGAGGCAGATTCAAGACATCACCACGAGCACTAGAAAACCAAAGGAGAACATGTTAAAAGTGTTCTAGCTACCTTGAAAGGGAGAAAACCCACTCCTTGTATGTGGAACACACAAATGAGTAAACAGTGCAAAATCTGTAGTCATCAGATTCTTTATCTAAATCATTTCATGAACTGGGCAGGACATATCTCTGTGTTTGGGGACCTTGCATTGAACATGTCTAAACATGTCATGATGTTTTACAAGGCCCACGAACCAGGATCATATCCTTGCTCTGATGAACCAGGATATGATCCTAAATTGTGAACCGGTCTATTGATGGGAGTGGAGAATGTTATCGGATCTATACTTTTCAATAGACCTACTGTTATTGTTGGATCCTTGCTCTTTTCCAGAAGATTGATTTTGGACCTGCTGCTGTATGTAATTAAATTCACAGTGTACATGATGTGGTTATGGAATCATGTTCCTCACACTCCATTAGTATGTCATGTCACACTGTTGGAACAGTGGTATGGTCATTGTGCAGACCTTCACCACACTTGTGTGTAGGGAAACATCACCTTCATGTTTCTCCCATAAGAGCAGTGTGATGACTGCATATTTTCTCTCAACTTTCTCTGTCCTTTCTTGGATGCATCTTTTTGACTCCAAAACATGGTGCCTCTTGTTAGCTACTGAGCTAACCACCTCTGGCAGAGAAGCCGCGAAACCGAAAAGCTCACAAAGGTTTTTAGGCCTTCTTCTTTTGTTGACATGTGTCATGCACCCCAAACTTAATCAGGCATACACTTCACCTTCAAGAGTACTAACGCCTTAGCATTACATCTCAAGAAGAGCTCAAGTCGTCAATACGCAAGAGAGCATCAAGCAAGGGTTGATTGNGCTTCGTAGCCACTGCATCTCTTTACACACCTCAGCCAAGGCGATGTACTCAGCTTCAGCTGTTGACAAAGAGACACATTCCTGCTTGCGACTTGCCCAACTGACTGCACCTCCATTCAACATACACACAAAGCCGGAGGTAGATTTTCTGTCATCGATATTCCCTCCCCAATCAGCATCAGTGTAGCACATGAGACGGAGTGATGCGGATCCAGCGATGCCTCCAAACTGGAGCCCCACGTGCCGCGTCCCCTGAAGGTAGCGCATGATGCGCTTCACGGCCTGCCAGTGAAGTGGACCGGGATTGGCCACAAACCGGCTCACCTGCCCAACAGCATGGGCTATATCTGGTCGGGTGGCGACCATGGCATACATCAGACTGCCCACTGCAGACTGATATGGGATGCCCAGCATGTCAGTTTTCTCCGCTTCGTTGGATGGGGACATGGAGGTGGAGAGTTTGCACTCCGAGCTCATGGGTGTGCTGGCAGGTTTGCAATCTGCCATGTCGTATCGTTTGAGGATGGAGTCGATGTATTTTGTCTGGTTCAGGCTGATGGTACCTGCTGCTCTGTCGCGCTTGATTGCAATTCCAAGATAGAAGTCAAGAGGACCCATGTCCTTCATCTTGAATCTGCTACTCAGCTGCCCCTTGAGATCGTCTAGCAGCTGCGTTGAAGAGGAGCATAGAATCAGGTCATCAACGTACAAGGCGACCAACATAGTCCCTTTGTCACTCTCATGCACGTACATGCTAGGGTCATTGTCGCAGTGCATGAAGGACTCCTTGGCCATGAAGGTGTCCATCTCCTGGTACCAAAGTCTTGGCGCTTGTTTTAGCCCATAGAGTGCCTTCACCAATCTACACACCTTGCCCTGAGGAGCATCAACCCCCTCCGGAACCTCCATCAATACCTCCTTGTCAAGTTTGCCGTAAAGGAAGGCTGTCTTGACATCCATCTGGTGGACCTCCATGTTCTCGGCAGCAGCAATGGCGAGCATTGACCGGATGGAGGCAAACGTCACAACTGGGGCAAAGGTCTCATCGTACTCTGCGCCAGGCCGTTGGGAGAACCCCTTTGCTACCACCCGTGCCTTGTACTTGTCTATCTTGCCATCCTGTTTCCTTTTTACTTTCAGCACCCACTTGGACCCCACAACGTGAGCCCCGGCAGGTCTGTCCACCAGCACCCAGGTCCCATTCTCTTCAATAGAGCTGAGTTCACTGCAAATTGCTTCATCCCACTCTGCTTTGTCAGGCCGAGTGAGTGCCTCTTCGACAGACGTTGGCTCCTCTTGAACCAAGAATGAATAGTTGAAGCCTGTCCATTCACCCCTATCTGCGTCGTAATGCTGCCGAGGTACTTTGAGGCGTGAACTGCTCCTTGAACCTGCTGGCTGGTGCTGTTGATGTAGAGGCTGGAGGTCTGGTTCGTCGTTGATGATGGGAGAGGCATCATCCTCATGTTCCGGAGGATCGGATACGTCGGAATCAGAGTCTGATTCCTCCGAGTCATCTTCACGAGCTCCTCATCCTGTTGCAGCACCTATCCCATGCCATTGTGCTGGTGCTTCGTCTCCCTCTTCTAGGAGAGTGAGCCACTCTCCCTGTTCTGGAGCGTTCTCGAGTTCGAGATGCTCTCCCTTACTCAGAGACATTTCGTGGAAATCCACGTCTTTGCTGCGGATGACCTTCTTGGCTCCTTGGTCCCACAGTCGATAGGCTTTGTGGGCGGTGTCGTAACCGATGAAAATACACTTTCGTGCTCTTGCATCGAGCTTTCCAGGGCCCTCACCAGCCTGGACCTTGGCAAACCCGGTGCAACCGAACACCTTGAGATGGGAGGCGTCCGGCTTCCTGCCTGACCATGCTTCTTGAGGCGTCTTCAACTGCTGTGTCTGCTTCTTCTTGCCTCTCCTTCGCAGAGCTGCTGCAGGTGTGAGGTTCACAAGGTATGTAGCCGTACGTGCTGCTTCAGCCCAGAACCTAGGAGGAAGCTTGGCGTCAAAGAGCATGCACCTTGTCATGCCTAGGAGCGTCTGGTTCATCCTCTCTGCTACGCCGTTGCTTTGAGGTGAGTAGGGCGTAGTTTTCTGGTGTTCAATGCCCTGTGTCTTGAGCCACTCCCTGCAAGCTTCGTACTCTCCCCCATTGTCCGTCCTGAATGCCTTCACCTTCTTTCCACTCTGTCGCTCAACCATAGCGACAAAGGCCTGTAGATTCTCCTTCACCTCACTTTTCTTTTTGAGAAAGTATATCCAGACTTTGCGGCTGTTGTCGTCGATGCATGTGAGGAAATATCGGCTGCCTCCATTTGATGGTATGCGAAAGGGACCACATACGTCAGAGTGGACAAGATCAAGAGGTGCGAGAGCACGCGTTCCATTGCGCTTGAAGGGTTTCTTTTTCGCCTTGCCTTGAAGGCATGGCTCACACATGATCTCCGCTCCCTCCACCTCATCACCTAGCTCCATCCCACGCACTAGCTCCTGCTTTCCCATGAGCTCCAATGTGCGATGAGCCACGTGTCCAAAGCGC
>SZWC01016141.1:27809-38582 GCA_023375785.1 Penium margaritaceum
ATGAAGGCGGAGACATCCTCCCCTTCACCAAGCCTCATGCTGATGAGGTTTTGTAGAATGAAGAGACGGTTGGCAAGTGAGGAGGACTGAAACACCTTGCCGAGTTTGGCGTATGCCGCGGCTGCCACTGTACAACCGCTGATGTGCGAAAGGACTGAGGGTTGTATGGAAGACACAAGAATGGCGAGAGCCTTCTTGTTGAGCTTGACCCATGCCACAAGGTCAGCACCCTCCTCCTTTGCTGCTGGGATACTTCCGTCAAAATATCCTAGCAGATCTCTGTCATCCATGATGATCTCAAACTGCCACTTCCAGAGTGCAAACCCCTCTCCATCAAACTTGAGGATGGGTGAATAATTCCCTGGTTCCCCTGTCCCTGCCATCCCCACAACTACAATTGCTTCAGCTGCTGCACCTGTTGTTGATGCCGATGAACCTGTGTTTGAGGCCGCTGTAGGCTGTTGGTGAGAAGAGGAAACTGGTTCCCCTGTTACCGTTGGCCGTTGCAAGCAGATGTAGGCTGATGTAGGCTGATGTAGGCTGATGTCAGCTCCCAAGGTAGAAAGGTGCAGATGTGTTGCCTTCCCCTCCTGCTGATGTTGCCCTGCAAACAGAGAAGTTGGGTGAGAGCGAAGGCGCTCTCACTGCTTGTGACCTTAGCGGTTGCGTGCGTGAAACTTCCCTAACCAGATGAGTGGGCCCATAGCCCTTTGTTAGCTACTGAGCTAACCACCTCTGGCAGAGAAGCCGCGAAACCGAAAAGCTCACAAAGGTTTTTAGGCCTTCTTCCTTTGTTGACATGTGTCATGCACCCCAAACTTAATCAGGCATACACTTCACCTTCAAGAGTACTAACGCCTTAGCATTACATCTCAAGAAGAGCTCAAGTCGTCAATACGCAAGAGAGCATCAAGCAAGGGTTGATTGGTCAGCATGCAAGACAAGTCCTTTTATAGCTGTCTGTCCAGTCCTAGAACTCAAAAGCACATTCCTGGGACGTGGCCTGAACCAGCCACGTCACCAATAGACTTGCACTGTGAGCTTGACACATAAGCATCCTAGTGTCAAGGTGACAGACCAACCATGTAGCGTCCAAGAAGCTACGGACTTTCTTTCTTGGAAGCTTCCACAGCAAACAAGATATGCATGGGGCCAGGATCGACCTCATGACCCCTCACTTGGCCAAATCAACAAAATGGCCAAGGTAACCACTCACCCACATGGTGTACTCACAGGTCATATCTCACAAGAGACAGAGCATAGTTGAGTCACACTACAACGGATCTAGGGGTCATACCTCCACAAGGGGCAGAGCATTCCTGATCCGTCCTACAACACTGAACAAGGGGCAAAAACATTCAACACCTCTCAGATTATGAACCAGAAGTATCATAATTGTATCTTTCTTTAGATCATATCTTTTCACAAAATCTTTGATTGCATTGGTTTTTGTACCCTTCTCTTGTGCTAGGGGAGAAGGTGATATTGTGTTTTTCTTCAGTAGTGAATTCAATCCCTTTGTGCATAGCAATGTGGCTTTGTCCGCTCCAAGTGCACATCTGGCTTTGCCACATGTGTCGTTCCCTTTTAGATCTACATCATGAGCAATATCTTTTCTCCTTGCATCTTTACTGTCCCATCAACATGAGACTTGGCAAAGGGGAAAATGTAGAAGTTTGAGACAACCCTACAACAAGCCACCAGCATGGGATGGGACATACACTCTGACATGCAGGCCATGATATTACTGATGATGTTGCCAGAGAGCTGGGGCCCTATCATCATAGTATTTGGAGGGTGGAATAATGAAATGTTTTCCTACAGCAATATCTTGGAGTGCGTGCAGAATGAAACCATGTGTCACAACAGAAGTGAAGCAAACATGGCTATCTGGGCCTCACAAATCAGTTGTGCCTTCCGCAATACCTCCTCCTCTTACTATAGGGAAAACAACAGCAGAGAAAGTATTTTTCAGGGTCCAAAGTGCCAAGGAAACTGCCACAACTATGGCAAGGATGGACACTGGGCTCAGGAGTATAGGGAACCAAGAAGGAGGAAGGAAATGGGGGTGGAATGAGAGGGGGAAATAGTGGGAAGGATCCCACTAGCTTGATGGTTGAGTGTGCCTCCAACAAAGGGAGGGTGATACTCAAGCCACAGGAATACAACCTTAATTCAGGTACCATTGAGCACAGCACACATGAGAAGAGAGATTTCATCTCTCTTGATCCATGTAACAAGGATTTCAGAGTCGCCAACAGCAAGGACAAGGCAGTTGAGGGAATTGGTTACAAGCTTGTCACAGAAGGCGTAAACGGTACAGATTCAGAACTTTGGCTAGGGGGGTAGTCCATTTTGCCTCCAAAGAGAACCTTCTTTCCATCTCTAAGGTCACTGAACATGGCATGCCAGTGTTCTTAATAGAAAAGGAATTAGTGAGTGTCCCTAGCAAGGAAATTGAAATCTCCTACTCTGCCAAGGAATTTTATTGCACAGATCCCTCGTGTGGATGGAACTTACATCCTACAAACTAAGAAGATAGACACAAAGGTTGAATCTTTGATCAAGAGTGATGGTTAGGAGATTAGTGATGAAGAGATTGATGAAGAAGGGCATGCTGGAGCAGTGGAAGAAGTGGCAGTGGAAGCACCGGCACTAGAACCACAGGCAAAAGCAGCCACCGGGACTCTTCATTCTAGCCAACACACTTGCTCCAAGAACATGTGGCACAGGCTCTCTGGGCACGTGGCTCATCGCACATTGGTACTCATGGGAAAGCAATAGCTAGTGTGTGGGATGGAGCTAGGTAATGAGGCCAAAGAAGCAGTTGGAAACTTTTGTTAGCAGTACCTTTAGGACAAAGCCAAGAAGAAGCCGTTCAAGAGAAAAATGTATACGTGGTCTTGCACCCATCGCCCTCATCCACTCTGATATGTGTGGCCCATTTCGCATACCATCCAGCCAAAGAAACATATGTTTCCTCACCTACATCAACAACCATGACCACAAGGTCTAGATACATTTTATCAGAAAGAAAAGACAAGGTGAAGGAAAATCTACAAGCCTTTGCCATTATTGTTGAGTGACAGAGCGGTAAGAAGGTGAAGGCAATCAGGAGGGACAATGGAGGGGAGTACGGAGCCTACAGGGAGTGGCTCAAGAAATAGGCCGTTGAACACCAAAAGACCACCCCCTACTCACCTTAAATCAATGAATTGGTAAAGAGGATGAACAAGATCCTCCTCAGCATGACAAGGTGCATGCTCTTTGATGCCAAGAAGCATCCTCAATCCTGGGCTGAAGCAGTACGTACGACTGTCTATCTTGTGAACCTCACACTTGCTACAACTCTGTGAAGGAGAGGGAAGAAAAGGCAGATATAGCAACTGAAGACGTGGCAAGAAGAATGGTCAGGCAAGAAGCAAGATGCCTCCATCTGAAAGTGTTCGGTTACACCAGCTTTGCCAAGGTTCAGGTTGGTGAGTACCCTAGAAAGTTAGATGCAAGAGCACAAAAGTGTATCTTCATCAGCTATGATACTGCCCACAGCTCATAGGTTGTGTGACCAAGGGGCCAAGAAGGTCATCCCCAGAAAAGATGTGGATTTCCATAAAAGGTATGTGGGTAGGAAAAGCTTCCAGAACTTGAGAACACTCCCAAAGTGCGAGAGTGGCTCACCCTCCTTGAGGAAGGAGACTAAGCGCCAACACATTGGTAAGTGCATTAGTTGGTTGGTGCAACAGGGAGAGGAGCTCATGAAGATGAATCGGAAAAATCAGACTCTGAGTCCAACTTAGCTGAACCTCCTGACCATGAGGAGGATGCCTCTCCCATCATTGACAACAAAGCAGACCTGCAGCCTCCAGAAGAGCAGCAATAGACAGTATTGCGAAGGATCAATTTACATCTTAAAGTGCCTCTGCAGCATTACGACACAGGTAGGGGTGAATGGACAGGCTTCAACTATTTGTTCCTGGTTCAAGAGGAGCCAATGTCGGCCACAGCAACACTCACATAGCCTGACAAAGCTGAGTGCAATGAAGTTGTACGTAGTGATTTCAGCTCAATTGAGGAGAATGAGACATGGGAACTGGTAGACGGAATTGTTGGGGCTAACATGCTGAGGTCCAAGTGAGTAATGACAGCAAGAATCAGACAAGATGGCAAGATTGAAAGGTACAAGGCTCAAGTGGTGGAAAAGGGGTTCACTCAATGCCTCGGTGTAGAGTTTTATGAAACATTTCCTCCTGTGGTGACATTTGCCTCCATCCATTCAATGCTTTCCATTGTTTTTTCCAAGAGCATGGAAGTCCAAGATATGAATGTTAGGATAGCCTTTCTATATAGAATGATTGACAAGAATGTGCTATGGAGGTGTCAGAGGGGGTGGATGCCCCTGAGGACAAAGTGTGCAGATTTGTGAAAGTGTCCTATGGGCTAAAACAAGACCCAACACTTGGGTACCGGGACATGGATACATTCATGGCTAAGGAGTCCTTCATGCACTGCAATAATGCTCCTAGTATGTACATGCTTGAGAGTAACAAAGGGAATATGTTGGTCAAGTTTGATTGTGTGAGGCACTCTGTTACCACCGTACTCATTACCACGGGCGTGTCTAAAGTTCCAGATAAGACGGAAGCCGCACATACGACCCATTTGATTTCATATGCAACTCTTTGGAGGAACTCATGTTTGGAGGGATGGATAGCATTGAGGAACATGGGTTCTATGAGTGTGTACAACTATACTCTGGTCACAAGGTGATGGTAGCTTGTTTGGTGTACCGTCAGAAGTTGAAGTCTGATGGCTCTACAAACTTGTTTGAGGCTTTGAAAAGCCAAAAGATTCTCCCTTGTACGTGGTATGGACTTTGAATTTGCCTTGTCCATTGATGCTACATTGGTTTCTGTTTTACGTGGACACTATCCCAGCCTACTATATAATTCTCAAGTTTTCCAGGGTGTATGTACTACTTAGTCCGTGTGTAAAATACAAACCTTAAAAACTACCATGTCTTCTTGGGCAGGGATATTGTGTGTGGCTGTCGTTGTTGAATATTGCACATGCATCAATCAGTGTGCACTTTTGATATGTGGGAGAGGTTTGTGTATGTGTTGGTTACAGTCTTATTTCCCTCGATACCAATGATTCCAGCGGGGTAGAGGCTTTTGACGATTACAAACTCAGCTTGGTTGGCATAGTTGGTTAACGTCATGAGGTAGTATTGGGGATATGACAATCTCACTAAGCTTCCTATCACAGTCCTCATAATTCCCACATCAACTCCATTTGGAGAATGTATTGCGTGATGTTTGATAATTCATGTTCATTCTAATCATGGGGCTGTACTTTTGAGTGTAATGTTTATTCATGGTTGACAGTTACACTGATAAAGTTTGGGCAGAAGATTGTGATACTCATGTTAAGTTCTCATTGTACACGTTTCTCCTTGTGGGTGGTTGTGAGTGCGCAGGGCATGCTGGCACAGGGAGTGGAGGCGATGCACCGCGATGGCTCTTGACCCTTCCGTCCCGCACGAGAGGTCACCTCCATCCTGCTGGCATGGCACCAGCTCCATCACTCCGTAGCAGGCTCATTCTCTGGTTTCCTCACTTAACTTGCGCTTACAAGACTTATTTTTGTCCTTAGTTGTCTTCCTGGGTCAAAATTTCACAACTGCAACATGAACCTAGATTAGTCTCAGAAAGAGATGCGAGCCTGATTATGCTTGTATGTGCTGGGCAGGATGCGGGCTAGCTCGCCCTTTTGCGGAGTAGGAGGGAAATTTTCCCTCGCTCCTCAACTGCGTCCTGACGAGCTTCGCTCGCCGGCCCGCTGGGTGGATCTCAACTAGCAAGACTCACCCAATTGAGGCGCTCCTTGTCTTGGTCCGACACTCATAGTTTTTTCACACATCTCCATGGCCGCCATGACTAACCCAACCCTAGCATAGTCATTTCTTGACAAAGCTTGTCCAGAAAATTTGAATTGGCTTTGCCTTGTGATTTTCATGGTAACACAGCTAGGCTAGACATCAGATGGTGGCAGTTGAGGTCAGCTCCAGACAAGAATGTGGGTGGCCGAGTGATGAGTGACATTAGAGCAGCGCGACTGCCACAAAAAGCAGGCCGCACAAGCCTCTAGGAGCGTTAAACGCCCTCCCTAGGCCACGCACTGAATGTGGAGGCGACGGGAGAGAGAGGAGCAATGATAGAGGAGGAAGAGGGCAAGGGAGAGAGAGCCCAAGTGCCATCGCCACTCATCAAGGGGGACAGTAGGGTCTCTTGGCCCTGAGAATGACAGGACAGGTAAAACAAGGCCTAGAAAGCATCCATAGAGCAAGACAGGTAATCCCTATCTAGCTTAGGGAACGCGGCGGGAATCTGGGCCCGAAGTGGGTCCAGCAAATCTCTGCCAAAACTTTCATCAGCAGCAACAAGAGGGTAGCAGTTCTCATGCAAGCTTTATAGCTTCTCCTCTGTCTGAAAAGCGCTATGAGCTCGGCAGCATCCACGCCGGGAGGAGCCGGTGCAAATGCCGGCGCTATCACAGGCACCGGTGCCCCCGACGGCGCCACCTCTACATCAATGATGTTGGAAGGCCTGAGCAAGGTGTTGCCCCACAAGGACTTGAAGCCACTGCTTCTTGGCCCGCACAACTTCCTATCTTGGACGGTGGAGCATGGTCTTGAGGACTATTTCCTAGCTCCGCCGCTGGATATCACTGACACACGGGTGCTCCTGAGAGAATTCAATGCTCTGGTCAGCGCAAACCCTGAGGATCAGCAGTACTCCATCCATCATTTCTGCATTGAAGGGAAAGGGAACAATCCAAAAAACTGTTTTAGTGGAGACTCTAAACCCCATGATGCGTGGCAGCAGTTTACCACGTGGAAGGAGGGACAGGGGACAGCTCTTGTCATCACCCTGCGCAAAAAGCTCTGCAACCTCGATCCCAAGAGACACTTTGGCTTCACCAATTTTCCTGTTTACTGACTGGAAGGTGATGCCCAACCCCCTCAGCGAACCATACATAAGTGCATCATTTGGAAGTTCAAATATGGAAATGCACAGCCTTCATGACATGTGTACAGTCTACCAATCCACCTGTCAACTGGGTTTGGAATCTGGCTGTTATTGATATGAAGTGTACATTGATATTGCTAGGATATTGTGAAGGCCAATGAGGTTGCTCCGCGTAATTCAATGTGCAAATGTGGATGACACATAACAATTGGGTGAATGCATGATATCCACGCATTTCCCTACCCATATCATGACCTATGTCGATGTCGTTGTCCCGATGTGCATGGCTAGGTATGAGACTGAAAAGGCACAAAAATTGCCTCGCGTACATCAAGGGACCTGATTGATTGATCATGCTTCTCGTCCGTGTGGCTGCCAGAGACGTTTTGCCGGACCTGTCAGTTTAGCTTTATGCGCATCGACAGTGCCCACGCCCATGAGGCTTTACTGCCGGGAGTCACAAGCCAACGAGTACTTAATTGGTGACGACAAACACTTAGCCGCAAATTGTTGGCCTCACCAAAAGTTAGCCAGTTTTTCCACCATGCCTCCTAGACGCACCCCTACCGTGTCAGCTTCTGTGACAGGCTCCTCCACCTTACCATCAGCAGCAGGAGCAGAGGCAACCAAACAATTCCATTGCCCCGATTTTTCACCACCTCCTGCTTGACGCCTAGATGGGGATATGCTGACGTTGGCGCTCTCTCGCCACTGCCGCCCCGTCCCAACAGCATCTAAAAATCCAGGGTTCTTTTGTGGATCCTGCGGCGTCACTCGAAGGGGGACCTGTGACTGCATCAGAGGACATTTTGGTGTGAGCAATGGAAATTTCCACTGCTGCAAAAGATCGCCTCCCATTGCACATGAAATTCTTGGCATGGAGAGGGCTCCCTGTCCTCCACCAGCATGGAAGCTGGCATGTGCCTGGCTTTACAATGGTCTAGGGTACTCTTTTGGGACCAGCAGCATGCCCGTCTCATAGTCAGACCTTTTTTAGCAGCTGCAGCGGGCCAAAGCTCTTGAAGCTGCTGGCCTTTCCAGTCATGATGAGGAGATGGGCATGTACCTTGAAAATTTCACAGCAGCATCCTTTGGAACCATACACCAGCAGCAGCAGCAGCAGCAGCAGCAGCAGCAGGTTCACAATGTGCTTCAGCATGCTGCAGACTTGCGCGCTCAGCAGGCTCATCAGCAGCAAGCCGTTTGCATTGACGATGTCAACAGGATGGCTGGGAGGAGGCAGACCTCTGTCCGCCCCCACTGTGATGCAGCAGCGAACTCCACCTGTCAAATGGAAATAGTGAATCTGATGTTTCCTGGAGCACTGTCCATCTCCTTTGCTCGCAAAGGACTGCTCAACAAAGTCATGTCTACTGGCCGCCGCACAAACACCTCGTTCCGTCTTCCCGGCCGCTCGACTATCGTCAGCGACATCTCACCTAAGCTCGATGCAAAGCTGACGGAGGAAGAAGCACCACTGCGCCAAGGCTGGCCTATCTACGGCGTAACTGTGGCCATGGACGAGTGGGCCGACATGAAACAGAGGCTGATGTACATCGTAATGGAGGTAAAGACCAAAGGGGCTTGTCACATCGTCTCCGACAAGGTCCACAACGCATTGCCTGACACCATGGAAGTGGCCATCATCACTGTGGGTGTGGACAACACCATCTTGGTCATCTGCGACAACACGACAGTGAATAAGCGGGCGTTTGAGGACTTGAAGGCTAAGTTCCCCAACATTCTGTGGCAGGGCTGCTGCACCCACGACATAGATTTGGTGATGAAAGACATCAAGAAGTCAGATTGGGGTGCCTCGGTGCTTGGACGGGTGGAGAAGGTGGTGAAATTCTTCCACAAAAATTGTATGCTACGCATGTGTGCCCAAGCAGCAGTCTGACGGCCGGGCGCTTTTGCCTTGGTGCGAGACTTGGTTCGCCGCCGCCCACACCATGGTGCAGCGCCTCATCGACATGCGGCCTTTTCTACTGAAGCTTGTCAACCATGCATTCTGGGCTGACATGGGATCGCAGCGGGATGGCATGTTTAAGGCAAGGAAGAAGGCAGTAAGGCAGATTGTGCGCTGCCGTGTATTTTGGCTGCAAGTGCGGCAGCTCCCAGACCTCCTTAACGGGCTGGTCAAGGCGCTGCGCATTGCTGAAAAGCCAGGGGGTGCAGCAGGTGAATTATATGAGGGAGTGCTTGACTGCATGACAGAACTGAAGGGCCTGTCACAGGGGCGTGGACGGAAACCGGCAAAGGTGGCCGCGCAGCACGTCAAGTTTGCAATGCAGCGGCTGAAAACCAGCTGGGATTCTGACATGGCCTGCTCTCTCTATGCTGCATCACACCGCGTGCATCCTACACATTTCGGGAATGATCATGGGGGGGATGCTTCCATGGTGCAGGCATGGTCACATGTGGCAGACGCGCTCATGCCGGAGGCAAAGCATGGGGCATTGCAGGCCGAGCTGGAAGCCTTTCAGCACGGCCGTGTGACCACCACCGTCATTCCCCTCACCACCAAGCGGCTGAGTGACCGGGCCCGTGCACCAGCAGAAAAGGTGGTGGCTGGGGCGTTGGCACCGTATAAGTGGGCAAGTCTCCACCTTGCCCACCTCCCCATCCTCCATGAGTCCACCATCATGCTCTTATCTCAGCCTTGCGTGTCGTCTGACTGCGAGCGCATCTTCTCGATGCATGAGCTCATTTAGACCGCACGTCGCAACCACCTCAGCGTGAAAACACTGGAGATGCTTGTGCGGTGAAACGCCCGCCTCCGCCGGAAATACAAGACAACGAAGCGGAGCAGCCCTGACAACAACTGGCTGGTGCCTGATCCATCTGACAGCGAGGATAATGGTGTTATCCTTGAGAATGTAGAAGATGAGGGTGAAGAGGGTGCAGAATTTTGAGTTGATGACAGTGAGGAAGACAAGATGGAGGAGGAGGAAGAGATATACGTGGAAGGAGAGGAAGAGGAGGAGGGTGACGGGCAATAGGAAGCCCCACGCCAGCAAAAGGGCAAGCGTGTGATGGATGATGACGTCCCTTATGTCGCCCGTGAGGTTTGCATGTGGGCTGACATCTCTGCCATGGTAGATGAAGTCAGAAATGGAGGAAGTTATGGAGAGGGGGATGGAGGGGATGGAGCTGGGAAAGCGGATGATGGAGGGGATGCGGGAGAAGCTGGAGGGGAGGATGGTGGTAAGGCCCGGGATGTGGGAGAAGCCAGAGGTGAGGATGATGGAGATGCAAACAAGGACAGAATGGAAGAAAAAGTGGGCGAGGCAGGGGAGACAGGAGGGAAGGGGAGGCAGGGGAGGAAAGGGAAGAGGAGGAGGATGGTGAAGGCGACGGAGAAGCAGCCATGGCAGCAGCAGAAGCAGCAGCAGCAGAAGCAACAGCAGAAGCAGCAGCCAGCAAAGCAACAACAGCCAGCAAAGCAGCCGCAGCTAGCAAAGCAGCTACCAGCAAATCAGCAGCGACCAGCAAGGCAGCCGCAACCAAAGCAGCAGCAGCTAGCAAAGCAACTGCAGCTAACAAGGTTGTAACCGCCAGCAAGGCTGCATCCACAAAGGCTGTAGGATCCCAGCAAGGGTTTTGCAGCTAGCAAGGCAGCTGCAACTCGCAAAGGAGCTACAGCAGCAGCTCTAGGTTCAAGCAAGTTTAAGGTGGCGAAGGGCAGCAATGCAGGTTTTCGGTGATGGAGGCAAGGCCAGCAGCAAGTGGAATCGGGGTGGGG
>SZWC01016141.1:39149-54647 GCA_023375785.1 Penium margaritaceum
TTGGCACTAGTGGGTGTGGATGCACCCTCAAGGATGCCTAGCTCTCACTGATGCATTCTAACAATGTTTGGGGCAGCCAATGGACACCAATGGTGAAGAGTATGGAGCACAAGGATCACGGATAGGAGTGGGCAGAACACGTCGCATTCAGTAGAATTGAATCAAAACACGTTACTTAATGCAGTGAGATTACATCAGATCCTTATAGCCTGCGATCTAAGCCTTCCAATGCATCCAAGAACACCCAAATTGGAGCAGTAGATCCCCTGCTAAAGCCGTCAAAGCAACCCTTAGTGGAGCCGCCCACCTTGCCTTGCACGATAGGCAACGGGAGGCGCTTCAATGATGACCCGTCGGAGCACCTTTCCTCTCCATATGCATTGTTGCAGGTACATATGCACCTGTGGGAAAGCAATGAACCAGTCATACTTTGCTAGCAGTTGCCGCATGCAAGGACTGGAAAATTCACCAGATGGATGTAAATAATGCTTTCTTGAATGGACCACTGGAAGAAGAACTGTATGTAAGACAGCCAAAGGGCTATGAGGATGGAACATAGAGGGAGTAGCTCTTGCCAAAAGCCTTTCATGGCCTAAAACAAGTGCCTATGTGTTGGAACAAAGAGATCCGCCGCACTCTAGTGAGTGGTGGGTTCACCCAAAGTGTTTGCGATACTTCACTGTCCCTCCGCTAGGACAGTGGTATTCCTGTTACATTGCTAGTTTATGTGGATGACTTGTTAACTTTGTCTCCCTCCCTCATGCTCATTGGACAGGCCAAAGCACTACTCACAGTCCACTAGAAAATTACAGACCTAGGTAAGGCACAAAGCATCCTAGGCATGACCATCACACATGACCACACAGCACGGACCTTGACCCTTCATTAAGGTTGATTTCTTGCTCACCTCACTGAATACTTCCAGCACTTGGTGCAGCATCTTCCACAACAGCACACACCCATGAGCCCTGATGTCAGTGGATGCACGCACCATGGACTATAGCCCAGACACAGACCCCACACTGCACACACAGATCACTGGCAGTCTCTCATATCTAGCCTCCACCACACATTTGGACATTACTTGCGCAGTCAATGTGCTTGCCCAGTTCAGCCAGAAACCACACAGCACGTATCAGAAAGTACTCCTGAAGCTACTGCATTATGTGCTGGAAACTGCTGCCCTTGGTCTAGTGTTTTCCCCTCCCACAGATCCAGTTCTGGATGGGTATCATGTCAGTTATTGTTCCCATGGTTGTGCATTTTGCAGTCAGGGTGGATATGTCTTTCATGTGTGGATGACTGCTGTGTCTTGGCACAGCGCCAGACAGTCATGCGTGGCACAGGGTGAGGATGAGGCAGAATGTATGGCATTGAGCAAGACATCATGTGAGGGGATCTGGCTTGCACGTCTGCTTGAGGAACTGGGTGTGCACACATCCGCTCTTCCTGTGCATAGCAACAGCTCAGCAGCCTGCCACATTGCACAAATGATGGTGCATTGTGTCCACGCACAAAAAACATATGCATCAAACATCAATTCATTCATGAGGCAGTGGAATCTGGGACAATTGAAGTACGTGCCATCAGTGGCAAGGCCCAGCTGGCAGACTTTCTTACCAAGGCTCTCCCATCCTCCTTCCTCCTGCTCCAGCTACAACATCTTGGCTGCATGCCCACCGCACTTCCATCCAAGGGGGTGTATCTCCTCGTGGATGGTCGTGAGTGCGCAGGGAATGCTTGTACAGGGAGTGGAGGAAACACACCGTGATATCTCGGGACCCTTGCGCCCCACACGAGTGGTTGTCTCCATCTTGCTGGCATGGCCCCAGCTCCATCACTCAGCTCATTCTCCAGTTTCCTCACATTACTTGGGCTTAACAGAACTATGTTTTTCCTTAATTGTCTTCCCTGGGTCAAACTTGCACAACTGCGAGAGGAACCTAGATTAGTCTTAGAAAGAGATGTGAACCTGAATATGGTTGTGTGTGCTGGGCAGGGCACAGGCTAGCTGGCCCTTTTGCGGAGTACAAGAATGAATTGTCCTCGCTCTGTTAGCTACTGCACTAACCACCTCTGGCAGAGAAGCCACGAAACCGAAAAGCTCACAAAGGTTTTTAAGCCTTCTTCCTTTGTTGACATGTGTCATGCACCCCAAACTTAATCAGGGAAACAATTCACCTTCAAGAGAACTAACGCCTTAGCATTACATCTCAAGAAGAGCTCAAGTTGTCAATACGCAAGAGAGCATCAAGCAAGGGTTGATTGATCAGCATGCAAGAAAAGTCATTTTACAGCTTTCTGTCCAGTCCTAGAACTCAAAAGCATATTCCTGGGAAGTGGCCTGAACCAGCCACGTCACCAATAGACTTGCACTGTGGGCTTGACACATAAGCATCCTAGTGTCAAGGTGACAGACCAACCATGTAGCGTCCAAGAAGCTACGGACTTTCTTTCTTGGAAGCTTCCACAGAAAACAAGATATGCATGGGACCAGGATTGAAGTCATGACCTCTCACTTGGCCAAATCAACAAAATGGCCAAGGTAACCACTCAACCACATAGTGTACTCACAATTCATATCTCACAAGAGACAGAGCATAGATGAGTCACACTACAACGGATCTAGGGGTCATACCTCCACAAGGGGCACAGTATTCCTGATCCGTCATACAACACTGAACAAGGGGCAAAAACATTCAACACGCTCCTCAATTGCGTTCTGGCCAGCAAGGCTCGCTGGCCCGCTGGGTGGGTCTCGACTAGCGAGACTCATCCAATCAAGGTTCTCCTTGTCTTGGTCCAACACTTGTAGTTTTTTGTGCGGATATCCATGGCCACCATGAATAACCCAACCCAAGCGCAGTTGTTTTTTAACGAAACTTGGCTGGACAAGTTGCATTGATTTTGCCTTGTGATTCTCAACTCATACATTTTCTAGCCTAAGCCACCATACTTTTCTGGAAGAGTAAGAAGCAGGGTAACTTTGCGCGTAGCTTGCATGAGGCTGAATGTGTTACTTTAGGTGCCAGAGTCAGTGAGAAGATATGGGTGAGTTGTCTCATGCAACAAGTGTGTCATCGATTGGATCACATGTATTAAGCCTAAATACATTTTGTGCATGACATGCATTAATACTTAACTACCAGTGATAGAACACACAACGTCATTGGGCAGAATGACATCTACCCCGCATGCAACAAGAACTTCACGTCGTGCATGAATGTATTGTGTGTGGAAAAAAACTCCACTTGATGGGGTTGGCATGCAGTCGCACAAGCAGAAAAGTGCTGAGTGTTTCATGAAAGTGTTCTGTAGTGGAACGTTGAAGGTGACAGTGTGTGCTCTTTGCTTTCAATGGTTGCACACTAATCTCAGTTCTCATACATTCCCTTCCCCCTTGTTCCTATATCTACCTTTTCAGAGCGATCTCATGTCCTCTATGGCATGGTTCCCATGACTCATTATCTTCCTATCCTTGTGCCTCTTGCTTGTGTATGGGGTCTGGTCGGCCTATGGACCGAATCCGGGCTAGAGTCAAACTAGACTCTAGAATGAGATTATTCTTTGGACCTCGACTCGTCGAGACATCAGTCTCGAGCCCCCGAAACCCGGAAACTATATTCAAATGCTATTTTGAATCCTAAAAATGGCTCGTACGCTACAACGGACCTGTTCAAGATTTTGCAAAGACGAATTAAAAAATGCGCTTCATTGCTTCCCGCACGTGGTTGCAAAGGACGTTTCCAGCCCAAGAACAATGTTGTTCACGTACGACCTTCACAGTGTCGAGCACACTCACTGAAACATTTTCCTTTTTGTGTGCGTTTCACACATAACTTGTTGTAATAATGTGCAAATCCAATCACACGTCAAAAATCAAACTTTTGCACAACCCCTAAATCAGTTTAGACCACAAATTCATGTGGCACTAGGTTATAAACATTGGAAATTTGCCCCTCCGCATGCCCAAGTGCGGCGCTGGGAGGCGCCGACGAGCCACCAGAAAGTGAAAACTCCGAGCCGGCGGATATGCTGAATCGAGAATTGCTTGGATCCTAAAATGGATGATTGTCCCTGACGAGTTGTTGAATCCGGTGGAAGTTGTTTTGCTGGAATCGGACAAGTATTGAGGGAGATTTGGCCTTCCAAAGTTGGGGTGTGCGCAACGGCTCTGAGAGCCGGCTGCGACTCGAAATCCGGTGAATGATTGACCGGATTGAGTAACAAATTCACCATCTGGAGAAGTTGCTCTGGAAGGCCTGCCGAGGCGTCCGGTGGATAATCCACCTGATCAGGTGGATCCTGTAATGCAGGTTGTTACTGAGGGACTTAGCCAAAATCATGGCTCGGCATCCGAAACTCAGTGATATGTTTTGTTACTCGGGGACTCAGTCAAAATTCTGACTGCAGGTCCGCGGACAGGCTTCGAACCTCGTCACACCCCATCACCAAACTCGACCCAAAAGTGGAGAGGGTGCATGGAAACAGTGCAGGGGACCCCCACACCATGTGCAATGGGATCTGCGCCTTGGGAAAGGCGCTTCGCACGTGAAGGAAGGCGCCACGGTGAGTAGCGGCGTCAGGCTTCTCTGGTGGGTGAGACCTGCCCTTCGGCAAGCGTAACTTGGGCTACAATTGGCCAAATCGCGTACGGTTTTGTGCGCTGGAAAGCTCATGACTAGCCCTATAAATGTTGTCATCATTTCCATGTTCAAAAACCAATACAAAATCGCGTTCTTCCCTTCACAAAAATGACTGTCTCTAAATTCCTACTCACATAGCGTTAAGCGACCAGAAAGCTCACGCTCAATCTCAGATTTGCACAAAACAGAAGACGTGAAGCAACAGAGTCTATCAGACCAACGTTGGGACTGCATCGCACGGATTCCTCCTGACAAAGGATTATGGGCCCACGGGTCTGATAGCCTCCAATGTTCGCGTCTTCCGCAGTTCACGGGATCGTCATCTTGGACATCGCCGTGAAAATCTGAGAACTCGTCGGAGTAGCAGCTGCGCACATGGCGCAGAAGGAGACGCAGCCCATTCAGAAGTATGCGGGCGGCCCGGGTTTCAGGCTATGGAGGTGGCAGTTTGAGCTGCACCTCTCGCATAAGGGGCTGTTGGACGTCATGTTGGGAAAGGAGGTGCTCGTAGAGGCGACTGCTACGAACGCGGAGAAGCAGGCCTTTGAAAAGAAGAACACGGAGGCGCTCATGCTCCTGGTGTCTGGGACAGTCGAGTCACAGTGGGGCTACTTCCAAGGCTACAAGCTGGCAACCGAAGCTTGGCAAGAGCTCTGTGCTATCCACCAATCCAAGTCGCTCACGAACAAAATCTTCACAATGAAGCGGCTCCTCACACTGAGAATCGAGGAGGGAGATGATGTCATCTCCGCCATACAGCAGATCGAGTCGCTCGCCTCGCAATGTAAATGACGTGGGGTGGAAGATCAACACGCAGCTGCAGGAAATGGCCCTCCTCATGGCCCTACCTGACAATTGGGATCCACTCATCACCATTTTAGGAGGATGGTCGGAGGACAAGCTCACCTATGGCGCAGTCGCATAGGTGAGGCGCAGTGGCGGAATTACAAGGATTCCTCGTATTCCTCATCGGCCCTTGTCCCCAAAACACGTGCTGGCGGAAGTGGGGGCCGAGGAAGCGGTGGAAAGCGCGGCAACAAGAAGGGCACCAAGAAATGTGCGTGCCGCAACTGCGGCAAGGAGGGTCACTGGGCCCGTGAGTGCCCGGTGGAGACAAAGACCGGCGGCAAAAACAGCAAGGGCAGGTCGCTCCTCAATGCCAACAAGAACCACTTCCTCAAGAAGGCCAACAGGCGGTGCCTGGATTCCAGGGCCGAGGAGCACACCCAAGTCAATAATTCCTCCAAGTCGATGGTGGTCGCGAATGACAAAGTCGAGCCGGCGACAGGCCAAGGCAACGTGGAGGTGAAAGTTGTGGTGGGCGGTAAGAAGAAGCTGTGCACAATTCGTGGTGTACATCATGTCCCCGGCCTGGCTGACATCCTCAATGTTAGCCGCTTGATGGACAAGGGGTATGAGGTGCTCTTCCGCAGGAAAGGTGCAGTGGTGTGCACTGACGGCGACGACGAGGTTGTGCTGGAGGCGAAGCGCGAGGACGGTCTCTACATCGTGGAGACCAAGATGGTCCCCACGACATCCGACGCAGTAGATTCGCTGGAGCGCGTCGTCAACATGACCAAGGGAGGAAGCACTGATCTGGAGCTCTGGCACCGACGGTTGGGGCATTCGGCACCTGCAATCGTTAAGGAGATGGCAAAGCGCGACATGGTGAGTGGCCTCGTCATCAACGGTGCAACAGATGCGGCAGCAAATGCAACAGCGCACAAAAAGTGCGAGCCTTACATTTTGGGCAAGGTGTGGCGCAAGCCGTTCAACAAGAACGAGGCTCGCGCAAAGGACCTGCTGGAGGTCGTACATAGTGACGTGTGCGGACCGTTCAAAATGCCATCAAACAGCGGCTAGATGTACTTTGTCACCTTCATTGATGACTACAGCAGGAAGCTCTACGTGTATTTCATGAAGCGGAAAGGTGAGGTCCTAGGCCAACTGAAGGAGTATGTCGCAGCGGTGGAGAGGCAGACTGGCCGGAAGGTCAGAGCGCTATGCAACGACAATGGCGGAGAGTACGTGGGCTGCAATGGGTGGATGAAGTAGCAGGGCATCAAGTGGGAACCCACTACACCGTTCTCCCCACAGTCCAACGGAGTGGCAGAGCGGGCGAACCAGAAGCTTCTCAACATGGTGCAGATCATGCTTGTGAATGCGGGGTTACCTCGAGGGTTCTAGGCAGAGGCTGTGCGTACAACAAGCTACACCATCAACCTCATCCCAACAGTGGTGCTAAAGGGTAAAGGTGGCTAGAAGATGCCGCAAGAGGTTTGGAGTGGGCAGCAGCCAAACGTGGTGCACCTGAAGGTGTTCGGGTACAAGGCACACGCGATGGTGCAGGCGGCACAACGACGCGACAGCAAGTTGGAACCGCAGGCGAAGCCGTGCTTGTTCCTTGGCTACGAGAGCGCGCAAAAGGCGTATCGGCTCTAGGACCCGCGTACGCAAGACATCGTCCGCAGCCGTGACGTCGAGTTCGACGAGCAGCAGAGGATCAGCAGCAGCAGCAGCAACATGAGACAGGGGGAGTGGTTCCAGGTCCTTGACTACGAGGACAAGCCGGCGGACGTGGAGGTCGACGATGCGGCGTCGGAGCCCGGCGGTGCAGCAGCCAATGCAAAGGACTCCGACAACGATGCATCTGGGCTGGTGATCCGGCAGAATGATCCGTCAAAGGAGGCACCACGGATGCCTCCGACGTGCGCACTCCCGGCGGAGTTCGCGTCGGGCGTCGAAGAAAAATCCTCCGGACGCGCCGCCCGTCCGGCCGATGTTTTGCCAGAGAAGAAGGGATCCTTGGGGAGCCATCCAGTCAATGATTCACCAGAGCAGGCTGAGTCGGAAGGATTGCAGCAGAGCGACAAGATGCCACCACAACTGCCGCGCCGCAGCGGGAGGCAGCAAAGAGCGGGGAAGCGTTTTGACACAGGCACCGGTCGATGAATTGGCATGACGCGGTGCATGCTGGTTGCATCAACAGAGCCGTCGACCATGCAAGAGATGCTTGCGCGGCCCGAGGGGAAGCAGTGGGATGCCGCCATCAAGTCAGAGTTGGTATCCATTGCTGAAAACGACACGTGGCACCTAGTTGACAGGCCGAAAGATGCCAAGGTCATCGACTCCAAGTGGGTCTTCAAGACCAAGTTCAGAAAAGAGGGTGTGGTCGAAAAGTACAAGGCGCGGCTTGTGGCAAAGGGGTAAGCACAGCGTAAGGGCGGGCACTAGGATGAGACGTTCACCCCCGTCGCCAAGTTCACAAGCATCCGGGCGATCCTCCCCATGGCAGCCGCGAAGGACATGGAGCTCCACCAGATGGACGTAAAGACGGCCTTCCTCAACAACATCATCGACAAAGAAATTTACATGGAGGTGGTGGAGGGGGTGGAGGCGCCGGAGGGCAGGGTGTGCAAGCTGCGGAAGTCTTTCTACGGGCTAAAAAAATGGCCCCGATGCTGGTACCAATAGATGGACAGCTTCATGGCACAACTCTGCTTCAAGCGATGTGAGGCGGATCACAGCGTGTACGTGCGGCGTAGCAAGAAGCTACATCCGATTTTCGCACTCTACGTGGACGATCTGATCTTGTGTTCCTTAGACCCACTGAGCCTACAACAGCTGAAAGAGCAGCTGAATAGCAGGTTCCAGATGTTGGACATGGGGGAGCTGGATTTCTACCTCGGGGTGAGCATTATGCGGAACCGGAGGGCGTGCACGCTTGAGCTGGGGCAGGCCAAATACGTGGCCGAGGTGCTGAAGCGGTACGGCATGGAGGACTACAAAGTAATGTGCAGTCTTGTCTCCACAACCTATGAACTAAGTGCGGCAATGGCGCCGCAAACAAAAGAAGAGCGGGAGGTCTGGTCCTCCAGACCCTTTGCGTCTGGTCTGCTACACGGATGCAGACTACGCTGGCGATGTGGACAAGCGGGAGTCCACATCCGGTTACGTGTTCTTCCTCACTGGTACAGCGGTCTCGTGGTGCAGTAGGAAGCAGGACTGCGTCACCACCTCCACAGTAGAATCAAAGTACATCGCGCTGGCCGAGGCGGTCAAGGAGATGGTGTGGCTCCGCAAGTTGCTGTGGGAGCTGGGCGTGCCGCAGCTGGAGCCTAAGGTGGTGCAAGAGGAAAACACCGGCTCCATCTCGCTGACCAACAACCCGACGCAGCACAGGAGGACGAAGCACATCAACATTCGTTACCACTACGCACGGGACATGGTCAAGAAGGGGCAGGTGGTGCTGCAGCACTGCAGCACGCAAAACATGCTTGCGGATTGCTTGACCAAAGCGCAACCCGCGGACCGACACGCGATGAGCATGGCCGGACTTGGGCTGGAGGGCGCAGCGGAAGATGAGTGAGAGAAAGCAGGAGCAGCGGGCATGGCAGGTGCAAGGGGGAGCATGTTGAAAAGTTGCCCCTCCGTATGCCCAAGTGTGGTACTGCGAGGCACCGACGAGCAGCCAGAAAGTGGAAACTCCGCGCCAGCGGATCTGGTGACTCGAGGATTGCTTGAATCCTAGAATGGATGATTGCCCCTAAAATTTGACAAGTTGTTGAATCAGATGGAAGTTGTTTCGCTGGAATCGGACAAGTATCGAGGGAGATATGGCCTTCCAAATTTGGGGTGTGCGCAGCAGCTCTGGGACCCAGCTGCAACTCGAAATCCGGTGGATAAACGACCGGATTGAGTAACAAAATACCATCTGGAGAAATTGCTCCGGAAGGCCTGCCGAGGCGTCCGGTGGATAATCCACCTGATCAGGTGGATCCTGTAATGCAGGTTGTTACTGAGGGACTTGGCCAAAATCATGGCTCGGCGTCCGAAACTCAGTAGTACGTTTTGTTATTCGGGGACGCTGTCAAAACTTTGACTGCAGGTCCGCGGACAGGTTTCAAACCTCGTCACACCCCATCACCAAACTCGACCCAAAAGTGGGGAGAGTGCGTGGAAACAGTGCAGGGGACCCCCACACCATGTGCAATGGGATCTGCACCTTGGGAAAGGCGCTTCGCACGTGAAGGAAGGCGCCACGGCGAGTGGCGGCGTCAGGCTTTTGTGGTGGGTGAGACCTGTGCTTTGGCAAGTGTAACTTGGGCTACTCTTGGCCAAATTGTGCACAGTTTGCTGCGTTGGAAAGCTCATGACTAGCCCTATAAATGTTGTTATCATGTCTATGCTCCAAAACGAATAAAAAATCGTGTTGTTCCCTTTGCAAAAGTGACTGTCTCTAAATTCCTACTCACATAGCGTGCGGTGACCAGAAAGCTCATGCTCAATCTCAGATTCACACAAAACAGAAGACGTGAACCAATAGAGTCTATAAGACCAAATTTGGGATGGCATCGTGTGGATTCCTCCTGAAAATAATATCCAAAAGGTCATACATGAATCAAGGAATGCTTTGTGGGTTCAAGTCTAAACTAATGTCGGTTGGGTGCATTTGTTGAAACGCGTCAGTTTCTTATCATGGGCGACTGAATGTCCAAAGTCCCTTTTTGCAATTAGGGGAGTAAGGTCCAGTCACGACTGGTGAGGGAAGCTGCTGAAAGCGCGCTTTGTTGAAGATCAATTCGGCACCCCTGACTGTGTTCTAGGGCTCCTATGTTGGTGCCATGGATGAGGCTGTGGATCCACAATGTTCAACTTTTGTGGTTGAACATTGATTGAGTGCATACCTTGTAATCCCAATTTCCATGTTTAATGGCCAACAAACGTCACGATCAGGCACGGAAGCAAAGGTGGATGGATGGGTAGGTTTATGCAATGGGTGGGTTTTTTTTTTTTTTTTTTGTCATTCTTGCTCGGATGGATGATTTAGTGTGGTGTCTCGTCATATAATGTGTTTTTTACTAGTATTTGTTATATGCGTCCCATTCAAAACTCCATTTTAATGAAAAGAGGATTTTAAAAAGGATAATCATTTTGCACGCTCTTTCCTCATCCGAGGTCATGGGTGGCTGAGAGGTCACTAAGTTTCGAGCCTGTTTACTTGCCGACCCATCGGAAGCTCAAACCTGATTGCACTGTTTGATGTTCTAAGCCAACGTGAACGGATGGACAGTCCTTGTGGAATCCCCTGCAATTCTGGCCGTTCATGGTTTTTAAATGGGATAAAACCATCCAAACTGCCTTGTTGGACCCCACACTTGAGTCGGCGTCACGCCCGCATTTTGTCGTCAGACTCTGATGCTGACACAAGTCCTCGTCAAGCGGAGAGGCTGATCTTCAAAGCGCCATGTCCTCAGATGTACCTTTGTTCCATGTGGATGCCCATGGTGACAACGAACAAGAAAAGAAATACATTTGCAAGAGTACATCTAAGAAAATAAATGAGATTGCGATATTGGGGACAGGAGCATCACCCATGCTACTGCGAAGTTAGCAACTAAAATGACTTAGTATCTGTAATTTGACTCGACGAATCAAAGCATTTCAGACGGATAGCAGAAGAATGAGATGGTTGTTTTCTAAGGAGAGAGTATCGCCAACAACTCTCTAACAAAGCCCTTCTTCCGATTATGCGCAATCACAGAGCTGATTCACAAGGAGCTAAAGTCGGTAGGAAGCACCAGAGGGCCTTCTCGTCAGAGTCATGTTGTCTAACGTTTAGCTATAGACTGGCGACTAGCAATGATTTGCCGTTAGATCGGCGTGAGTGGTATGAAATTCCCGGGGGTTACGGGGCTGGATAATCATGTGCTTTGACGGTGGCACAAACTAGACATGAGAATGCGTACTCGGCATCTCAAATTTGTTTTCTTTTGAAACAGGCACCTACAGTCCGCATTAGTGTGTTGCGCAAACTGTGCTGTTAGGATACAAGTGGCCTTGTGGAATTTGAAACTGTTTGTTATGGTTTATTGGCGGAGCTCGAACTGAGACTTTGACCGTGAAGGTTCTGTTTGATTTTGCATTTTCTGTTGTCATCTGCCGGATTTCACATGCTTTGAACATAATGAATTTATTTGGTTGTAGGAGAACATTGCTCCTCCAAATCTCGTCATTCGGGCAGCCTACGAGGTGGGAATTCTTACATCAGGTCGAGGCTTGGCGCTGACATGATTTACCGACAGATGGATCCTATGGTCATCGCGAACTGTCACAGTTCTGAGAGGTAGCTCTTCAAAATAGGCTCTCGCCATGCCCCGATGTGTAGAACGTTGCCATACATGTTGGCAACTGGTTAGGTTATCGCCTTGGACAAGTTTGCCCTTAAATAGGACATGTATTGTACAGGAGCATTATGGTTCATAAGAATAAGGATCGAAAGATGTGTTTTATAAACTTGTCACACCGAGTGAACTTCACCTCTGATTTTTTTTCCCTTTCATGTGTGAGTTGGCAGATGATGAACGTGGCATTCAAAATCACAAAACAAAACAATGAATGTTTGGGCATACCCTTATGTCAGAACATGAATGCTCATGTTAAAAAACAACACAATAAAACTCATTTTTGATAGAATACTATGGCTGTCCATATGTGCCCAGAATTTTTTGCACAATGTGTAATCTTCTTTATACAACCTACTAAAAACAGCCTTTCTTGCAGGAACATGAAAATCTTGGAGGTATAGGATTACGGTACTATTTCTGGCCAAGTTGCAACCAGATGCGTAAACTATCGCCAAAGCATGAGTGGCATTACGGCAACTGCTACTCACACCACACAATAGTCTGTTTTGAGCTCCATGGTAGATTTTTTCTTGCGTTGGCACATTGACATGGGAAACGTTATGGTTGGGTAACTAGAGCACTAGTAAGAGGACATGCATGGATTTGAATGCTCATGGCTGTTGTGGAACATTTTCACATTGCGTGCTTAATGATGGTTCTAGGTAGATGACAGATTGCCTTACCCTAGGGATCATGTTGAAAGATTTTTCTCAGAGAATTAGTTAGCTGCCCCTAGTTTTTTGGGGGGATTTTGTGCATGATTTCCAAGGGTTGCCATGAGTTCCCACACAGCCTTGCGTGGGTGGCACTGTTGACTAGCATAACTTTGCACATTGTTTTTTACCTCACTGGTCACTCATTCAAACTATCTCCCAATCCATGGAGTACCCCCTCCTCCCCACGTGTGTGTTTATGTGTGCTCCCTCAACCCCTCTCCCTTATCTTCCTTCACTAACTGTTGTGTTGAAGCAAAGTTTGAGTTTCACCCTCGTCCTCACACTTCCATCTAAATCCAACAGTAGGACTAAAACCTCGTTGTAGTATCCATCACCTTTCCAAACTTAGGAACAGCAAAAATATGTTTTTTCAACCTTTACTGCTGCTACAATCCTTGCCTTGTTGTGAACAATGAAAGTCATTGCTAAGCTGTATTCTAGCTCTTCCAAAAATAGTCATTTTGGATGGCATTCTAACTGCATCCCAAACATCACCCCCAACAGCATTTGGGTTAATTCTTTTGAGCTCTTTAGTTTGCCAATTCTCTAAGCTACCCTTTTCATACTGTAACAGCCACGTCTTGCAGTCCAATCTTTGTAGGCGGCAGCAATAGCACTCAGCATCAGCAACAGATGGCAGCAGCCAACGGCAGCTTGCAGTGGCTGGCGGTAGGAGGAGTAGCAGGATGCTTCAGTGCTTGTGCCCAACATCACCAGTAGCCTTTGGCTGGTGCTTTTTGTCACCATTTCTTTGAAAGACGTGTTGGAGACGGTGATGTAACTGAGAGCAAATGTTAAGAGATACATACAGACTTCCTGATATCAGACTACAAGGAGCAGCTAGAGCACAAAGGTCTGCTCGGAGCACAAGGGTCGGCAGGAAGCACACCACAACAATCCTAGGTATCATCTAGGAGAGGATTACGATCCAAAGCCATAGTACAAGCACCAGGAGTGTGAAGAGGGCCACTACTGCTGGACGGCTATGGAAGATTGGCTGATGCACTGAGAAACTCTACCAAAACCCTAGATTTTTCCCAAATAGTGTCCGTATCAAACTCCGGTAAGCTTCTCCACTGCCCTTTGGGATTTCCGTAAGCTCTTGCATACACATGTTCCCCAGGTTGATGCAGCTGCATCACATCTGGAATCAGTTCCATCTTGTTGTGACACTATTGCTCCTGTGGCATGAGCACCACACGCATCAGCCAACAGTGCAACTGGGCATGCTATCAAGGCCTACACTGAATGGGGTGTGTCACTAGGTCATGTTACAGTTGCCACAGTAAACTTTGTCACTCAAGTGCCTGTTTCTGCTGACGTAGCTTTATCGGCAGCTGATATAGCTGCTATAACTACCTCATCCACACTCAGCATAAATTGCAGATCTCTAGCCCTTGTTGCCTTCACAGCAGCTTCCACATTTTTGTTGGCCCGCCATGCTCTTTCCCTCATCTCCATCCCAACTGCTATATAATCAACCACTGTAGAAGCAATCACTGGAATTCTCTTTTTCATAGTCCCAACAATCGCAATAGTTTTTCTCTTCATTAGCAGCTGCCGCCTTCTCGCCGCTCTTCTACATTGGCAATTAGACACCCGTCATTTGTATTTTCCCTTATTTCACTTTCCTCCTAACTCTCTGTGCCTTTTTTGGTCTCTCTTGTGGGCTGGATTGTTTCTCAGCCGGAGAACCACATTCTCAAGACCACATTGTATTTTTCAAACATATATGACCAATCACCTCACCCCTAAAAGTGTGAATTGACAATTATATTGGGGAGTGAACACATCAATGAACATGGAGTTCTGACAAAAACTAGAACGTAGTACATGTAATCCATACTAACTAACACCTTATACAATGAATGTTTGTATGGGCATCAGTTACATGAATTGATATTGATGATTTCTGAAGAATGTTTACATATAGGAATACACTTTTTGATACAACAATTGTTGAGTGTATGAATTCATGATAATTGACCATAAATCTTGTTGAACCAATGAGGCCGGGGGAAACTCTGCTGACCTTGGAATCGTGGTGTGCTTTTTGTCATGCCTGTAGATGAGAAGGTGTACATTGCACTCAAAGAGGAGTTGCAGTGTTCACACACAGTCCACCAAGAGTTCCTCAAAAACATTTTAGGCTATTGGGGAGTATGTCTGTCATGAGGAAGATAACTAGCATACCTTTACCAACCAAGATGCTGACATAGTCCTTTTCCGCCTCTAGCCTGTGCTGCACTCACTCCCACTTGTTTCTGTTTCTGCTGGTCCTGCTGCTGCCTTGGTCTCTGAACCAGCCAATTTTTCCTCCTTGTATAGTGTTCAGCACATGCCCATTCCCATTACAATAGAAACTTCCCCTTGCACAGCCGCCGCCAAGGCATTTACACCTCCGCTACCTCGCCAACCTGAATTTGACATGCCCCCTCCTCACATTGACTCTGGCCGTGTGTTTTCATCTTAGGAGGCCAAAACATGCAACCTCCAATTCCCCAAAGTATAGCTTTTGTTTTGTTTGATCAATTTTTAGGGCCAATTTAACAGTGGTGAGAAAATGACAATGGATTAAGAAAGATTGGTGGTGGTTGCTTGGTAGTCAATGCCAAAGTGGTTGCCGACCATTTTGTAAAGTGGTTGAAGCTTTCAGAGAATTCTGAAATAAAGCTCTGGAAATTAGGTAATATAGTCAAATGCCCTCGACATGATGGCACTATAATCTGGAAGGTGCTGCACAGTGGGCCACATGTACCTGTAATGAGTATTACACAAGTGCCTTTCTTTTCCAAATTTGTCGTTGCTCTGCTACCTTCCACCTAAAAACTGCTACATCATCTCTCCAAATGTATAGTGACACTCATATGTTTGTGTGTGTGTGTGTGTGTGTGTGTGTGTGTGTGTTTGTGTGTGTGTGTGTGTGTGTGTGTGTGTGTGGGTGTGTGT
>SZWC01016141.1:54951-66212 GCA_023375785.1 Penium margaritaceum
TGTGTGTGTGGGTGTGTGTGTGTGTGTGTGTGTGTGTGTGTTTGTGTGTGTGTGTTTGTGTGTGTGTGAGGTTTACTAGAGACTTCCTGAAGTCGGTGATGATGTGGCGGCCGAGGGAGAGAAGTCTTCCAGAGGGAGTGGTAGTGCCTGGAACTGTGACGTAGTCCAGTGCTGCCAGGTGTGGAAAGTGGGGTTACTTTTCTCGTGCTTGCGTAGGTATAGCAGGATCTTTCAATTCCGTGGCTTCTTCTTGCCCTTCACCCAGGTGTCCACCTCAACCTCCAAACTGGTGGGTGCAGGCTGTGAGGTGGTCACCAAACTCGGCTCTGCAAACATGCCTGTGCCAGCATCTTCCAGTGCAGCCTCAATCACGTACAGCTCCGTCTGGTTCCTTGAGCTGCAATGTGGCTGTAGGGTGCTGGCCGTGGCTGGCATTGTTGTGCGTACTCCAGTTCAAAAACAACTTGAAGTTAGTTTAGACCACGTGTGGAAGAAGTGGTGTGTCATGGTTGACTGAAAAGAAAAGAAGGAAATAAAATTGAAGCGGCAGCTGCTGTAGAAGCCAATGCTGCAGCAGTAGACTCTGTACGACTCCTTCCGGGGTCACCACCGGTATCGTTGGCAGTGCTGGCTGCCACCAGGGCTGCGTCAGCCTCCTCTGCCACCTTGTAGAGCTCCATCCGCAAGTAGTAGGGCCTCAGCAACTCCACCGCCTTCACGTGTAGCTCTGCTGGGTTGGCGATGCTGAGCTTGGGATGTATGTTGGTGTAGAAACACAGGCAAAATTGGGGATCGATGGCGGTTGCGAACGCGTGAACGTCTCTGCAAAACTAGGCATACTTTTCCAACTTTGTGACGCTGGACGTCATAACCTCCTTCAGCTCCACCAGCAGTTGTTTCTTGTTGTTGAGACGTCCAGCAACTCCACGACGCCTGCTCTTGCGCTCTGCTTCCATGGCTTTGACGGCCCAGCTCTGAATCTTGTCAAGGAGGGAGGAGTAGAAGGGGATGACAAGCAAGAGGGTGGGATACGAGGATCTGGAAATGTCATCCATGAAGCCCTTGTAGAGCTTCACAATGACAGTGACGAGCGCAATCACCTCCCAGTCCTTGAGTTTCGGCTTGAGATACGAGCTGTCCCTGGCATATGAGTACAACCACTCTTTAAGCTCAGACCTGACAGCTATCATGCGCTCATAAATGTTCAAATCCCTGTTCCATCTCGTCTCTTTGTCAAGGTGGAGTGACTCGTGCATCATTCCCTTGGCTTCAACGGCTTGCTGCATTTATTCTTCAAGGGTTGGCGTGCGTGTCACAAACACAATGATGGCGCTGACCTGCTGAATGATGGCCATCACGCGCGGTTGTTTCAACAAGTCTCCCACGACCAGGTTTATCACATGGCCAAGACACCTGATGTGCCCGGCCTTTTCCAAGAAGTCATTGTCTGGGACCATGTGGTTGTCAAAGAGGGAGTCCTTTGTGCTCTCGTTGTCCATGGTCAAACAGAACACTCGTTCCCATAGGTCCCACTACTGCAAGGCGGTTTTGAGTAGATGGAACAGGTTGTCAGCTATAGCCCCACCCTTGATGGCCGGAAAGGCAAGGATGATGGCGTGCACGTTGAAGTCGCTGTCAATCAAGTGCGCAGTCATGCCTGAGTACTTGACGCTGTTGCAGATTTTCCAGCCATCGTTTGTAAAGGAGCTCGCTGCCAGATTCTTCTTGATGCGCTCATGGAATGCCTTGGCACCAACATGGATGTTGCGTGCAATGGTCATGCAACCAGGAATTGCGGCTGCGCAGTTGGCATGTGTGAATTCCTTCGCATTCTAGAAGCTCTCCATGGACAGAAACAAAAGGTTTTTGTCCACGGCGTGCATCCACAGCATGCAGTGGAAGAACTTCTTGTTGAAGATGTATCCAATCCCAGCCACACTGCATGCAATGGGCAAGTCTTCAAGGGCCGCAGAATCACCGGCAACAGCATCTGAAACTGCTCTCCTCGCCTACTGGAGCTTGTTTGCAGCGACAAGAGCTTTCAGCTGCCCTCACTTGTCTGTGTGGATGAGGCGCATATGCTTCCAGAGAGAGCCAATGGTGCCGTCCTTGGCCGACAGGGTGACTGGTGAGGTGGGGTTCTTCATGAAGTGTAAGAAAATTGCAGACACGGTTGGTCCAAAACCCATATTCCTTAAGAACCCCCAGATGTGGGAGTTTTCTCCCCAACATTTTCACTTTTCACTGACGGCTCCATCTTCTTCTTCCTGCTCTTCGTCGTTGTCCTCGTGGAGTAGTTCATCTTCATCAATAGGGTGTGTGTTGTTGTTGTCCATGAAAATTGGCTAATGACAAGAAATGATTATGCTGGATGTCAAATGACAAGGAGGAAGCAAACCTCTCCTGGTAGTAAACAGCTAGGCAGTACGGACGCATTGGACAGGACGTGTTGTTGGGGGTCACCGTCGACAGCCAATGCGATAACCTCCATAGACGACTGTATATGCGTAGTGCGTAGACTACCGTTGACAATGCCTTTGCTATTGTGCGGCTACAAGTGGATGATCTATCAACAGTTGAAGAATATCTGGCCAATAAGAAATGCACGAAGGGCTCCAGGCTGGCGGTTTGACAGGTTTCACATGGTTGACATGCATGATGCATGTGTCCACCACGCAACGTGCCGCCAAAAACTCTACCATTCAAAACCAAAGCGCACATGTTGAACTGTTTGACTTAGAATATTACAATTTGTATGCTCTGCAGATGACTTGAGCCAGATGTCTCACCAGTCCTCCCACCCTCCCCCCTCCCCCCCCTCCCAACCTGCGCTAGGATCTGCAGATACAAACCGGGTCCACAATCCTGGATCTGGAACCACAAATCTGGATCTGGATCCGGATTCATGGTTGGGTTCTGCAGAGCCTAGGATCTGTGTGTACCCTTAATTTCTCTCTCTCTCTCTCTCTCTCTCTCTCTCTCTCTCTCTCTCTCTGTGTGTGTGTGTGTGTGTGTGTGTGTATGTGTGTGTGTGTATGTGTGTGTGTGTGTGTGTGTATGTATGTGTGTATGTGTGTGTGTGTGTGTGTGTATGTATGTGTGTATGTGTGTGTGTGTGTGTGTGTATGTATGTGTGTATGTGTGTGTGTGTGTGTGTGTATGTATGTGTGTATGTGTGTGTGTGTGTGTGTGTATGTATGTGTGTATGTGTGTGTGTGTGTGTGTGTATGTATGTGTGTATGTGTGTGTGTGTGTGTGTGTATGTATGTGTGTATGTGTGTGTGTGTGTGTGTGTATGTATGTGTGTATGTGTGTGTGTGTGTGTGTGTATGTATGTGTGTATGTGTGTGTGTGTGTGTGTGTATGTATGTGTGTATGTGTGTGTGTGTGTGTGTGTATGTATGTGTGTATGTGTGTGTGTGTGTGTGTGTATGTATGTGTGTATGTGTGTGTGTGTGTGTGTGTATGTATGTGTGTATGTGTGTGTGTGTGTGTGTGTATGTATGTGTGTATGTGTGTGTGTGTGTGTGTGTATGTATGTGTGTATGTGTGTGTGTGTGTGTGTGTATGTATGTGTGTATGTATGTGTGTGTTTTTGTGTACGTGCGTACATGTATGTGTGCATGCGTACGTGCGTGTGTGCATGCGTGCGTACGTGCGTGCGTGCGTGCATGCGTGCGTGCATGCGTGCGTGTGTGCATGTGTGCATACATGTATACGTGCATGTACGCATGCACGTGTGTGTGTGTGTGTGTGTGTGTGTGTGTGTGTGTGTGTGTGTGTGTGTTTGTGTGTATGTGTGTGTGTGTGTGCATGCATGTGTGTGTATGTGTGAGTGTGTGTGGCAGCAACAGGTGGCAGCAGCCAACGGCAGCTTGCGGTGGCTGGCGGTAGGAGGAGTTGCAGGATGCTGCAGTACTTGTGCCCAACATCACCAGTAGCCTTTGGCTGGTGCTGTTCGTCACCATTTCTTTGAAAGATGTGTGGGAGGCGGTGATGTAACTGAGAGCGAATGTTAAGAGATACATACAGACTTCCTGATATCAGACTACAAGGAGCAGCTAGAGCACAAGGGTCTGCTCGGAGCACAAGGGTCGGCAGGAAGCACGCCACAACAATCCTAGGTATCATCTAGGAGGGGATTACGATCCAAAGCCATAGTACAAGCACCAGGAGTGTGAAAACGGCCATTACTGCTGGACGGCTATGGAAGATTTGGCTGATGCACCGAGAAACTCTACCAAAACCCTAGATTTTTCCCAAATAGTGTCTATATCAAACTCCGGTAAGCTTCTCCACTGCCCTTTGGGATTTCCGTAAGCTCTTGCATACACATGTTCCCCAGGTTGATGCAGCTGCATCACATCTGGAATCATTTCCATCTTGTTGTGACACTACTGCTCCTGTGGCATGAGCACCACATGCATCAGCCAACAGTGCAACTGGGAATGCTATCAAGGCCTACACTGAATGGGGTGTGTCACCAGGTCATGTTACGGTTGCCACAGTAAACTTTGTCACTCAAGTGTCTGTTTCTGCTGACGTAGCTTTATCGGCAGCTGATATAGCTGCAATAACTACCTCATCCACACTCAGCATAAATTGCAGATCTCTAGCCCTTGTTGCCTTCACAGCAGCTTCCACATTTTTGCCGGCCCGCCATGCTGTTTCCCTCATCTCCATCCCAACTTCTATATAATCAACCACTGTAGAAGCACTCACTGGAATTCTCTTTTTCATAGTCCCAACAATCGCAATAGTTTTTCTCTTCATTAGCAGCTGCCGCCTTCTCGCCAGCAGCCTTCATGTGATGCGAGGCGCACTGTGCCAAGGAGTGTTGGTTTGTGTGGCTTCCACCCATCACGAGCGACGACGCGGTGATTATCCATATACCCAGTACTGGTGGTATGGAGCAACGTTACTAGAGAGCACGGCGACATGATCCATGATGTGGATGCAGCTGGCACCAGAGCGCCAACGAGTGGTGGCTCTGTGCACTGGAAGCTACCAAACAGCTGCCACAACATCCAGGGTGCTTGTCGGGGTCCTTTCCGGATTTTCTGCAAACGCTAGAGTTTTCTCGGTGGACTGGCTCTCGAGCCCGATTTGCATGTTTTGCATTGTCTATCCACCAATCGATGCCAGACTTGTGCGTGTGACCAGTTGTAGCGTCCAGCTCATGATTTTGCATCTCTAGGCTCAGACAGTGGTTTGTTTGGATACCTGTGCGCAGGTTTATGGCCAAAAGAGTGGTTTTGGGCCGGTTTTAGGACAAACTGACACTACGTGTGCGTCACTTGCCGTGAGCCGCAGCAGGTGTTTATGTTGTGTTCTCTTCAGTTGCCACCTCTCTCTACATGTGCTTTATTCATGGAAGCACATTTGATACTCTATTTGTGTCGCCTAGCCATTGACGTTTCTCGTCCGACCTGTGTTGACGCCATGAGCTGACTGAGCGCTGACGCCTAATCAATGGCAAGCGTACTAGGAAGCTTCCTAGTAATTACATTTTCATATCAAAGCAAACGAGCCACAGCTCGTTGTGCTGTGTAGCAGAGACGTAGCAGCAACAGCAGCAGTGAGTGGCAGCAGCGGCCACCACCCATAGCAGCAGCAACAGCAGACCCTGGAAGGACCCACCACGACGACGTTACACGGAGCAGTGGAGGCAGCGGAGACAATGGCGGCAGCCAACAGCAACAACAGCCACAGCAACAGCAACTGTAGCAGCAGCAATGACGAGAGGCACCTGCAACAGCAACGACTACCGGAAGTAGTCGTAGCAGTAGACGTAGCAGGAGTAGTTGCAGCCGCAGCGCTGGAGGGCAGCAGCTACATTAGTACCCACAGCAGACGCTGTAGTGGTGAGCAGCAATAGCAGCAGTGGCGGAGGAAAGTAGCCTAAGCAGAAGCTGCAGCTGCAACGGCGGCTGCGAGCAGCTACAGGTATGTCGACGGCGAGTAGCTGCAACAGCAGCAACGGAGGGGGACAGCAGCCACACCGGCAGTGAGCAGCTGCTTCAGCAACAACGGCGGTCAGCATCCGCAATAACAGCAATGGCAGCAGGCAGCTGTAGCAGCAGCAGCGGCAGGCAACAGCCACATCAGCACTAGCGACCGTGAGCAGTTGCAGCAGCGGCGGTGAGCAACAGCGACAACAGCGGCATCGTCGGCGGGCAGTTGTAGCAACGGCGACGGCGGGCAGCATCCGTAGCAGCAGCAGCGGTAGCGGGCAGCTCCAGTAGTACCAGCTGACATCAGCAGCAGCAGCAGCACCAGCAGCTGACTGCAGCAGCCACAGCAGCAGCTGTAGCGCTGCTCCATCGCGTGCGTTGTAGGAGTAGCAGCAGCTGCACGCGCAAGAGTAGGGGCAGCAGTTGCAGGGGTAGGAGCAGCTGGCCCCATCGCCATTGCAGCAGCAGGAAGCTGTCATGCAGCTTTGTGCTACGATGGCTTGCCCGTGAGGGTGAGGGGGGGGCATTGAGCTCGCCCGCGGGCGAGCTCGCCAAGCGAGCTTGCTCGACGAGCGAGCTCCTTGAGCGAGCTCGCTCGACAAGCTCGCTCGAGGAGTCGAGCAAGACGAAAAAAAAAAAAAAACAAGGAAGGGGGTCCTCGAGTGGGACTCCCCACAATAACCCCAAAAGGGGCACCCGAGGAAGTGTCACCGAAAGAAAAAGAAGAATAAAAAAAAAAACAAAAAGGGGGGGGTGGCCGGAGGTCACAGTTGTCAGTTGGTGACAGCGACCGGTGCAGTAGTAGCAGCCGGAGTCACAACGGCACCACCAACACCGTTACCAGCCACTAGATGTGTGGCGTGGACCACCGCGGTCAACGTTGAAGGTGGTTGTAGGCAGCAGTAACAACAGCAGCAGTACCAAAGGCGACTTGAGGCCGCATACTATGCCAGCCGCATGATAGTAGCATAGCAACTGCGTAGCAATCACACAGCAGCGCACCATTTGTGTGGTGGTGGCTGTCCTCGTGACACCGTTGCAACACGTCTAAGAGACTGTGCTTCGATCGCACACCTCCCCCTGTGGCCTTGTGCTACCAGGAGCAAGTGCCCTGTGCACTCACCCACGCCAAGCTCCAGAGATGAGCAGACTGGCGTGGCAGGGAGCTCAGCCGGCAGCGTGGTAGGCATTGGCACTGCATTCGTGGCAGACGCCGCTTCTATGGTGGCAGTTGCAGCTGTGGCACACGCCTCAGGCGTCTAACGGCTTTGCCTATTACTTCTGCGAAGATCGACACCATGGCTGGCGCCAGTGTCGCCAACGCCCTGTCGGGTGACGACCGCCTTGGATACGGTCCCGCCCTTCTACTTCACCATCCGACTCAAGGAAATCAGCCAACACAGTGGCACCCCTTAGTGGAGCTCTGCCGGTGTTATTTGTCGAGCTCCAGGGTTTGAAGCGTATGGTACAACAGCTCACAGACCATGTGGTCTCTGAGCGGGCTGTTGCCACCATGCCGCTACAGACAGCTACATCTTCCTCCTTGCCATCCCCACCTCCCTCAGTGTCATCACCTGACGATGCCACGCCTCCCGACCTTAGCTCCACATCTGATGCCCTCCGCTCTCTGCTGGAGTCAGTTGGAGTCATCCGGACCGTCGACCCCTCCGCTTCTATGGTAGTCCCTTCAGCTTGGCGTCATCGCACTCGCACTCGGCACGCGAGGCAGCGAACGGCACATTTGGCGAGACGTGCTCAGGAGGGAACAGCAGTCCCAGAAGAGCCAAACATCACCACGGAGATTAATCTCTTGTCCCCAAGCACAGGGTTGGTGCAGCATCCCATTGCAGCTTCTACCGGTGCACCAGTCGAGGGGGGGATGGAGTATCCGGAGAGTGCAGGAGGGATACGACAGACGATGTTTTAGGTCAAGGCACTCTCAGTGAGGATGAGACATCCAAGGAGTGGTCCAATGTGGAGTCAGAGACGGACGAGTGGTCCGACGCAGAGTTGGAGGCATTCATAGAGATGGAGATGGAGATGGAGACCACAGTTGACGTAGCAAAGACCACGACCACAGAGGCAGGTGTGGCAGCACCAGCGGATGGGGCAGTAGTAGCAGTGGCGGTGACAACCGACACATATGGATCAGACGTCCGGGCAGTGGGTGTGTCGGCAGCCATCGACGTCGTGACAGCAGCAGCATTTGTAGTCACTGTTAATGACGAGACGCCGGCAGTGGACGCCCTTGTTGATGCAGACACCACAATGGTCGGCGCACTTGTAGTAGCTAGTACGGCCTTCGCAAGGGTGGACGCTCCCTCAGTCATAGCATCAGCCGTTGTGGTAGCTCTTTGTGGAGGCGCAGTCGTCACGGAGGATGCAGCTCGAGTAGGAGCTGATGCACCAGCAGCCGAGTGGGCCCCTGCTCTCAAGCGTTTGCACTCTGCGCTTCACGACCAGGAGGATGTAGTGGCATGTGCGGGCAAGCACATATAGGATCTCACGCTTGAGCTGCGTACAGTGAGCACACATTGGAGCACTACAAATGCCACGAGTCGTCGGGTAGCAGTAGTGGACGTTGAGGATGTGTACACTCGCATCGAGGCTGCTGAGTGGACATTCCATGGTGCAGTGTGGAGGCGGTTGGACTTCCGCCGAAAGTTGGAGGAGGCGATATGAGTAGATGCCTCAGTAGCGGCGGCCCGTGCAGGAGCACCGGTCACCATGGTCGACACTTCTGACAACCGAGAAGCGTCTGCAGCGAGAAGCCTGCAGCAGTCACCCAGATGGGTGCAGCTTCTATGGAGGATGCAGATCGAGCTACGGACCTACGGCTCATGGCTACCCTGACCGGCATCGTTGACACCATGACATTTCCAGCCGACAACACAGCTACACATGTCTGAGCTACAGTTCCTGTACCCGAGCGCCTGTGCTCCGCGGTCGACAAGCAGGAGGTAACAATGGCTCGAGCGGAGGCGTACGTGTAGGGACTCACGGCCGAGCTCCGGGAGGCTAGTAGCCTTTGTTACACTACGGATGTTCAAGCATGACAGGCTGCCAATGAGTGTATGGAGGATGTGCACACTCGTCTTGAGGCAGCAGAGAGGTCTCTATAGGATGCACGTCGAGGACGGGCGGACATTCAGCGGCAGGCAGACGATTGGTTGCCCACCACAGGTTGAGAGGATCCCCGGGACATTGTACGGGCTTCTGATGATGGCAACGATGCAGTAGAGGTAGATTCACTGATGGTCGCCGACGTCCGACCAGCAGTCGACGGCCAAGTGAGAGGTGTGTCAGCAGCAGCCGGTGCCTCCATAGTGGTACCTCTTGTAGATGTAGATGCTACAGATGCCAACACGTTGTCTGGTGTCGATGCCCTGCCAGCAGCTGGCGGCCAGGCGGCAGATGATTTGGCAGCTGACCTATGCGATGAGGCGGCGAGGCTGCAAGAGGCCGTGGCTCGTGTCGACGCGCACGTGATTGAGGTCCAGTATCAGGCTCGTTGTGCAACTAACTGCCTACATGCCGCAGATGGAGCAACCCGACCGACGGCCGTAGCACAGCTCGACGAGCTGTACATGACGCTGCAAAGTATGTGTGGAGATGTGCAGCTCAGCAGCACGCAGGCATACAACAGGTGATGCAATTGGAGGAGGTCCTCAGTGCTGCACTAGTCACAGCAGTAGGTGACAGTAGCAGTGACGACTACGACAACGACGACGACGACAGCAACGATGGCACTCCAGGATGAGGCCATGTGCGAGCACGTCCAACCACCATCATTTTCACACTTAGTGTTGTTTTGCAGGGGTGTGTGGCCATGGGGGAGCCGTGCTCCCTCCTGAGGGATTGTGTTGGGCGCGGCCATCAGCTTTGCTTGTCCTGTCAGCCTTTGCAGCCCAGAGGGGGTGTTGGTGTGTGGGCTTTAGCCTGACATCCTTCTGAGGATAATGTGGTTAGTTTGTGTCTGGCACGATCCTCCGGTTGAGGTTATGGTGGTCGACACTCGCGCACCTGGTGACTTATATCGGTGTGATGTGGAGACCCATTACCTCCATGCATTATGTGTGTTCCATGCATATGAGCAGGTGTGGTCGAGACCCGGACCCCAGAGACATGTTCCAACGTCATGATTAGACCTTATTCCTTTGTATCTCTTGTGTGATTCATGTCTTCCACGGTCGAGACCCGGGCACTTGGTGAGTTACACCACTGTCACGAGGAGACCTTGTATTGTGGTTGGTGTTTATGACAGACAATGAGTGTAGCCCCTCACTCGTCATTGTGGTGAAGGTTGTGTCAGCCATGGGGAGTGTTGGTTTGTGTGGCTTCCATCCGTCACGAGCGACGACGCAGTGATTATCCGTATACCCAGTACTGGTGGTATGGAGCAGCGTTACTGGAGAGCACGGCGACATGATCCATGATGTGGACGCAGCTGGCACTAGGGCACCGACGAGTCGTGGCTCCATGCACTGGCAGCTACCAGATAGTTGCCACGACATCCCAGGTGCTTGCCAGGGTCCTTTCCGGATTTTCTACAGACGCTAGAGTTTTCGCGGTGGACTGGCTCTCGAGCCCGATTTGCATGTTTTACATTGTCTGTCCATCGATCGATGCCGGACTTGTGCATGTGGTTAGTTGTAGCGTCTGGCTCAAGATTCTTCATCTCTAGGCTCAGACGGTGGTGCGTTTGGATACCTATGCGCAGGTTTATGGCCAAAAGAGTGGTTTGGGGCCAGTTTTAGGACAAACTGACACAGCGCATGCGTCACGTGCCGTGAGCTGGAGCAGGTATTTATGTTGTTTTCTTGTCAGTTGTCATCTCTCTCTGCTTGTGTTTCATTCATGGAAGCACATTTAACACTCTGTTTATGTTGCCTAGCCAAACCCTTGCCGTTTCGCGTCTGACCTGTGTTGACGCCGCGAGCTGATGGAGCGTTGACTCCTAGTCAGTGGCAAGCGTACTAGGAAGCTTCCTAGTAATTACATTGCCTACAGCTGTGCTAGCACCTCGAGGAAAAAGGATGCTAACGAGGAACTTTCTAAGGCGTCGCATGCCTTGGAAATGTTCACCCGATGAAATTTGGTCACCACCTGCCGCAGCCGCTTCCTTGCCCCCTCTTGTCGATGGTGAAAATGGCGGGGCGGATCAGGGCACCCAACATTGCGTGTGTAAGCCACAGCCTTGCGCCACTACTCCTCCCACTCCCTATCATGAAAATGGACGGCCAACATCTATACCCAGACTGCAACCGAGCCATGCCGGTGTTGTGGCCTCACCCAGAGAATGAGGCT
>SZWC01016142.1:44568-59964 GCA_023375785.1 Penium margaritaceum
AGGAGGGGAGGGAGGAGGGGAGGGAGGAGGAGGGGAAGGAGGGGAGGGAGGAGGGGAAGGAGGGGAGGGAGGATGGGAAGGAGGAGGGGAAGGAGGGGATGGAGGAGGGGAGGAGGGAGGGGAGGGCGGAGGGGAGGAGGGATTGGAGGGAGGAGGGTAGGAGGGAGGGGGTGGGGAAGAGGTGAGAGGAGACGCGAGAGGAGGGGTGATAGAAGTAGAGGGAGGAGGCAAGGGTGAAGTTGCGGGTGGCAGGCTGACGGGCGGTGGAGATGTGGAGGTTGGTTGTGGCGAGGGGAGCGGCGGAGGGGACGGTGGACGTGTAGGTGGTGGTGACGGTGGAGGGGGAGGTGAGGATGGCGGAGGAGACCGCGGAGAGGGCGGAGGGGAGGGCGGCGGTGAACTTTGGAAGGGTTTCCCTTGCGCTTTGGGAGGTGGCGATGGAGGGGGAGAAGAAGGGCGGGGTGGTGGCGACGGAGGGGGGGAAGAGAGCGTGAGTGGAGGTGGAGAGGTTCTGGCCTCGACTATGAGAAGGGATGGATAGTTCCTCGAAACTCCCCAATGATCGCTCTCCCAGGTTGGGAAGGCGATGGCCGAGGCCAGGAGGAGCGCGACGACAAACGACGCGCGTGGGTTTTGCGCGGAGGACAGTGCGCCAAAGCGCCTGAAGGTGGTCGCCATTGTCGCTAGACGAGGACAAAGTCTGACGCTGACGTCACCTCCAGATCGAACGTGGTGATCGCTTGCGCACCAGGGTTGTCTCGGGATGGAAGCCAGACGCAGAGTTTGCGAATGGCGGTGTCAAGTTAAGGATCCGAAGCGCCACACCGCGGTTTCTCAGGCCGTGTGGTTTGGTGACTCACGCGCTTGCAGGCTGGCTCTGGTGAGCACTCTGACCACAACGGGCCGGGCGGGTACCCCACTACAACCACGACTTGATCTCCAGCTGCGATGTTTGTTCTTCCGGGCCTACAGCTGGTCGGGAAGAAGCGACCACAATAAAAGTCAAGTGGCTTGCGTCCAACCCACTTGCACGCCCATGTGCTTTGCACCTGGGACTGCAGACTCTAATGGTTTTTTTTTTCCCGTGGCACTGCGAACTGCCGCCAATCGAGCTGTTCCATTGTGGGGCTGAGGAAAGGAGATGTTTTGGGAGGAAGAGTTGGGGCACTCCCCTTGCCTAGCACTTCGGCAGTTAGGGGAAGGATAGGCGGCGGCCAATTCTGGCCCTGAATCACCGCGAACTGCTGAGCCGCGATACTGTCGTCCATTAGCACGAAACTCAAACGTCGTCGTGGTCGCAATGTTGAAGTCAATGAAGCCCGTTGAGCCGGCCACGACGGCAGTACAAGACAAAATCGCCAGCTTGTGGTCACAGAACCCATCAGAGAAACAACTAAGCGCTGGACGCCTCTTCGGCGTTCGCAACTTCTCCGTCGACTGCTCCTCTGAGAAAAACCGAAACGGGTTTTGGTTTTCGATCTTCGCCAACGTCGAAAGACAAATACTTAAGAAAAGGGCGAGGAACCGAGGCAGTGATTCTGATTTTGATTCTAGGGTTTGGGGCATTTCCCTCTCGAATTCCGATTGTTTATTGACTTTTCCGCCAACAGGTAAGGGGTTCGAATCAGCGGGAATTACCATCGGACCCCGTGGATCTCGCGCGTTTTCGATTCCGTGGTGGACGGAATAAATCGCTGATTTTACCGGAAGACGTCAAGGCCGCATCGACATCAAAGCGACGTCGATGCGTGCTTCCGGTTTAGCCTGCGAGCGGCGCGGGTGAACATGAAACTTTTGTGTGCGTACACCTTTCACTGCTCAAGTCGGCACTATCGTCGATATCGGTAAAGATTTATCGAAATAGATTTCGGGAACTTCACAATCAGAGATAACGGGCATTTCGACTGATTCTTTGTTATTCCGCAACTTTCTGATTGTCCTTTTATGTGGGAAACACGCCACGTCGGAAATCCAAGCCATAAAATCACTATCAATCGGCGGGAATCCTCTCATTGCAGGATTCCACACCGAAGGAGCAAAAGGCGCAATCGCCAACACCCTCGCAGCCTGGCCGTACCCTTCGCCGCGTCGCGCCCCGCCACCCAGTCATTCAATAAAAATCAAAATCAATGTGCCGGTTCAAGGCCCTTGGCCTTGAAAGGTAGAGACGGCAAAACGGAAACGAGGTCCGGGAAACCGAAAACATTAGTCCAACACAAAACCATGAAGAGGTATCACTGAAAACACAAGCTAAGACACAACAACCATCACGCGTCTTGAACAAATCAAACATCAACTGAATTCGTCCACAACAGCAACAACAAAAAAAGGGCAGATCAATAGACATAATGAGGTCATGCTTCGGCTTCCAGTGCTCTAAAACATTTGCAAATTCACTTTGTTGACTTGAGTCATCCATGGCTATCCAAAAATTCACAAAAAAAACAAACAATGGGCCTGTGTGAAAATGAAAGAAATTAGCATAAGAAAACCAATGTGATTAATTCATACCTTCAATAAAAGCACCTCAATAACTCGCAGTTAACGCTGAACAATGAGAAACATTATAGCATTTAACAATCAATTAACAAACATATCATGAAATGGAATGGTACTTAAATCGATGTAATGATACTTAGATCAATAATTTTTCCCACAACAAGTCATAAGAAACCAATTTTAGAAAAAATTTAATACCTCTAAGGAGGAAAATATGTCCAATGGGGAAAACAAGGGCATGGTGATAAAATTTCTATACAATGAAAGCAATTAAACAATTAAAAACAATGTTAAAACACATTCAAAATTTGATGAATCTATTCATAAGATATCATAGACCCGAATAAATCCTATCAATAAGATATTTGTTAAAATAGTGATGCATTAATATATATGAACCATTGTAAACTTTACTTTTCACTAGACATAAAAAAGGGTTTTCTTAGCCTAAAATGTCCCAAATTAGTGGACATGACTATACAAATACTCTTACATTAGATTTTTTCATAAAATACAAAAAGAAAACTTGATGTTACATGATTTCATCTGCTTGTTTTTTATTACAGAATTCCTCATGAAAAAACATTTTGAATTCAAATTGCTTAAGAACAAACCGTCAAAATATCCATTGAAAGGATGAAACACCGTCACACATGTTCCCATGTATAATGACAATAACCCATGGAAAATAGTCAAAAGGAAAACGATGAGAAGTATTTGTGTTATTTCTTAAAGTTCAAGAATAGTTTTTTACTAGAAAGCTAACTATCAAATTTCATGCTTAGATTTTATAGTAATGATCAAAACTTTCCAAAGGAAATGTTCCATGATTCAATAAAAAAAATCATGATAATGAATACAATGAAGCATAGAATCAACTCAGTAAGAACTTCAAAAATGAGTTGTTTTTGTTTGTTAAGATATAACGTGACACAAAAAATCATAATGAACCTAAGTGAGTGTTCTTAGATACAAAAATTCAATTATACACTTTCAAACTTTTGGTAACAATGTAAGATAAGCATATGAGACCAAATTTGTGTAATAAATAATTACCTAAATGATGTTTAACTAAGTTAGAGATCAAGAAGGTGACATGAAATACAAATATCAAGAAACATTGAATTTTTACATAAATTTCAAGAGTCATGAGATCACAATTTTGAAGAAAAAACTGTTCCATATTTACGAATATGGTTCATTACGTAAACACTACTCTTTTTTCGGCAAGAAAATATTCATCCATGAAAAACAATTTGGAGAAAAGTGAATTAAAAAGGTAAATAAATATAAATAGAAACTTTTATTAAGTGTGAAGTTTTCGAAATACACATTCCATGAAGTTCTTGTACATAATTATCTTAATGTCCAGTTTGGTGTGGTCATTGTTTTGTCGAAAATGTGTAAACATCATTCATGATGTACCTTATTAATTCACACGTCAAAAGACTCTTTTATGCACTACAGATTTTTGTATTTCATGGCATTATTTGCTAATTTTTCAAAAATTTATTATAATTTACTGAAATGAGTACTTGCCTTCATGATTGATATTTGATCTCTTTTATCGACAATTTGTTCATGACTAGAAAATAGCTCAATGATTGTAAAATATTTTCCGTTTGAAACGAACTATTTTTGCATTAACATCAATGTGCAACTCAAAATAGAAATGGTTTTTGTGATGGTGCCTAGTTTTTGTGTTCTGTTCACCATATTGTCATAACATTGTTCTAAACGATCCTACAATAAACTTCACTCAAGAAATGTCTTCACCCTTCATTTGTATAATGGTTCAACCTTATTTTTTAAAATTTAACGTAGTTGGAATGATTTTTCATTGGACTCACTTTAAAGAAGAATCCCATACAAAATGAGTTCTAATTGAATTACAAGAATAAGAAAAGCAAAAACTAAAGGGAATATACCTGTCTTGAGTAATGAAAGGGAATTTTTTTGTGAAGGAATTTATAGGTTTAAGTATTTTTCCATGTTCAAAAGATGAGGGAAAACATATGGTTCCTTTGAAAGATCCACTCATAGATGGTCAAAAGATGACGATAGTCTTTGCTTACTGCTAGTGCGAGGTGTCCTCACTTCATCTGATGCTGGGTTCCTGGGTTGATTTGTCAGCTGCTTCGCTTATGTTCTAAATCGATCTTGCTAGTCAGTCACAGCAGAAGGCATAACGTACCTTCCTCTCGGCGGCATCTTCGTTTGCGACTTTTGACATTCGCCTGTAAAATCTGCAGATATCACCGTGCCGCCTTCTACTTCCCCACTCCGCTCCCACTCCACCATCCCCTCCTCCCCCCGCCCCTCCCCTTCTCCCCCACTCGCTGACGCCCCTCGTAAGCGAGTCCACGAATTTCGAATTGTACACATGGGCCGTGCCTGGGAACGTGCAAATAGGCAGTGGCAATTCACGCCACTCATATTCATGACGTCATCGTGAAACTTTCCGTCGACTTATGACGGAATATAGAGGAGGAAACACAGTACCAGTCGGAAAAGGTGGTTTAAAGATTCTGAACGTCACTCCGACTTCCCAGTCCACGATTGACTAGGCATTTCAGAGAGTATTTCCCCAAAAGGCGCCTCGAAAGATGAGTGGCGTGAATTGCCACTGCCTATTCAAACGTTCCCAGGCACGGCCATGGACAGGGTAACCCCATGGACTGCACATACCCAAACCAATTTGTTTGGCCTAGGAGAGATTTAGGAATAAATTGCGGTTTAGAAATGAATTGCGAGAAGTACTGGCCAAAATGCACAAAACGTGAAGAAAATCCTTGCAAACTTTCTTCTTGACTGATATTCAGTACGTATCCGATCGAGGTGCTCGGTTATGAAAAGTCCAGCGGTGGCCATGGTATTCGCCAAGGGGTACGATTGTCAACGTCAGAGTTACTCGTTGTGGACATGTCGATATCGTGGCGGACACTGTTCACGGCGTCAGGGGCTGGACGCTGCCATGCATTGTCCATGTGATCTGCCGTCTTTTGAAATCAAGGTGTCCTTTCGTCAATACACAGACAACGGTCGCATTCAGAGCAAACATTCCTTACAAATAACTGCATAATGGAATAAGCCGATACACATACAACAGCTAAATGTGAGCACGTTGGCGGACGGTCCACTCGCTGAACGAGTCGAACGTAACAAATGGGTGTGTTCCACTGCTCGTTGTCTTTATGAACATGGGGTCGTTTAGTCAGTCTAGGCCAACAACGGTGTAAGATGTAAGAACGTACAACATAACATCTCCGTCTGAGCACAACTTTCCAGTTCGTGCAATCGCTAGAGCTTCCTGTTTCTTCACAAAACAGCCTAAAACAAGTGTTTAGTGGACATGTTCACTCAAGTGAACAAGAGCTACAATTTTCGCGCCAGGAATTTCGAGCCGCAACCTAGCAAACCCATTGGTACACAACGAACGTGCGGATAGACGACCTCACAGATAACCAGTCCGTTTCAGATGGCGTAGTCGGAAAATCTAACGATATGGTCAGTTCGCCTCGCTCAGTGAGAATATTGGTGTCTTTTTCACCACACTGACCTGAAACCGTGTTTCAGTTCAACGGAAAGACGCTTATGCAACACAAAAGCCGAATTAGGAAAGTAGCCAAACTATAGTTGACTCTCCATGTTTTCACAGATCCACTTCTATTCCGGCGTCTCAACAAACATTGGCGTGAGCAAAACATTCCCAAGACAACTCACCGCAAGTAAGAAACTACTACACCGCCATGCGTTTCTCGGGGCTTATGCTAAAACGTGTCATGTTTCACACGTTCAAGTCGTGGTACCTGCGTTCTGAGTATCATTCTTGCAACACCTCATACTATTCATTCCATGTACCTTTCCCTCTAGTATATCTCATCGCATACATATGAATGGGGAGGATGTATACCCAATGGCACATGCAAGGGGTTCAAGATCCATTAGCTCCCATGTGACAATCGCCAATGACAATTTTCTTCATATGCCAACTGGAAACTACAAAAACATGATGCTCTAAGGGAGAAACATAGTCTATTATTTCTCTATATTGATGAAAGTAATCTAAAGGGTGTGTGGAATTTTCTCACACTCTTGTGTAATGGGTAGCCAGGGGTCAAAGTTCTTCATCTACTTCCGGCTTATGAAGGCAAATGAGGACTTGGTTCGAAGTGTGTCACTGTCAACAAGCAACCTATTCTGTAAGGGTCGATGAAAAAAAACTGAAAAAGAGGTCGAGGAGGGATAACATGCGGGAATGGGCGTGGATGAGAAGTGGTAGGGGGTGAGATTCACAGTCTCGACCATAACTACCTCTACGTTCTTTGGGGCCACGCATGAAGGCTCATACATCCATCTCTTTCCCTGGGCCCTGCAATGCATAAGGATCAAATAAAAATTGGCCAAGAGCAATGGAAAGAAATAAAGGGCAGCCTTAACACAAGGGAAGTACACCGTGGCCCACATAGCTTGAAGTGCTTCGAAAAACTAAATTAAAAATTATGAAGTAAAAGCACAATAGAAAACAATGAACACATGTTAAACATGAAACACTAAACGTAGAAAAAACCATTCATGAAATCATAGAAAACAAATAAGTGTGGTCCTCTATGAACAGCCAGTCATGAACATACATGTCAATATTGACATTACAAGGGCATTACTACAAATATGGACATCAAAACACACATCGGTCTAATGACTACAATAGATAAAACCCATGGTGTACCCATGGTGCTATCATACAATGAAGCTTTCAGAAAGACGGTAAAAATTGTATCATTTACGTAAAAGAGGAATCACAATTTTTAACACCAATGAACCCATGAAAAAATGACTTCAAGTAACAAAACACAACGCTATACACGCATGAATGAAAACATTTTGTGCATTAATAATTACTAAAAGAAATTAATTATGAGGAGAAAGATAAGAAAAACTTATTCTCAAAGGATACACACTATTCTTCTCTTAAGGTTAATGGATCAATGAGCACATTCATGACATATGAGGTATAATTAAGTGAACTTCTCATTAAAGAATGTAGTTCATTGTGCAAAGGTACATTTGAGGGTGGCCGTTAATTGATGGATTCATGAAAATTCCCTATATTGATGTGGAAAAGCGGTTCCTTTCTGTGTTTGCATAGGTGAAACAGACCATGATTGGAGAATCAAGAAATGATAACTGATGCTCTACAAGTTGACCATAGAACTTTGAACATGCAAATGTGAAAAGAGTAAATAATTCAGCCTCCAAAGCAAAATGCGAGTGATGGATGTCCAAAACTACGAAAGACATGTTTGTTTACCAATGTGTTAGGAAGAGTCCACATCATTATTTCCAATTGATATATTGATTGCCTAGAAAAAACACAATGATTCATCATTTTTATGAATTTTAATTTTAATAGGTTACGTTTTGGTATAAACAAAAGATAAAATGAATCGGACATAAAACTTCAGGTAGTTTAGAATTCATAAGAAAAAAGATACATGGCAAGTAATTCTGTATGACCACGTACATAAACAAGTTAAAAGAAATCATCAATAGCCATAGTATCGCGTAGCATAACCTCATTCCTCCATACTTCACAATGACTACTTATCATCTACATATTATTCTCAGAAGAAGGTGTCTTTACATGAGAGGAAATGAAGTCTTGATGCATGATGATTTTCAAATAAGAAAGCATGATAGGTAAGAGGAAATCAATGAAGCTTAAAAATGAATCTGAACAAATTTTGCGTTGTATGACCCAAGACCAACCGATTAAAAATCAAATCACTGATACAAATCCCTGAAAAACAACCTACTAGTTGCATAATAACCCAGAAACATGTAAACTGTAATGCTTCATCATTTCAACTTCTCTTCAACTTGGGATTCCATTAAGAACTTGCTCCTTAGAAAAAAAAACAAATGACAAAATGGAAAAAATTACCAATAACCCTTCATCATAAGGGGTTGAAGGTCATAACCTTCACCATGTAAGCTTCAAATAGATCACAAAACTTCAAGAAACATGAATTGAACTTTCGTGCATCCAACCAAAATATTTCTCCCATTTTGACCATAGTGATGCGACTAAACCTTCAACATGGTTAACTTGTTATATACAAAGGGAACGAGAAAACATGTTATTTTTTCATTCCCTCTATTTAAATCGAAGTTCTATGTATAATGCACCAAATCCCCATGAAAAGGAAGCGTCCACATTTCATGCATCGCATTTTCTACAAAAACACAAACAAAGAGAAACCTATGCGGTTAGAGTTATCCTCCCCTATTCAAAAGAGTTGAAGAAATGATTGCGAGCTATCAAAACATGATACCCATCCTTCACAAATACCATGACATTGGTTCTTTGACATAATGCAAACACAAAAAACTTCTACGCTATATTTTTCAAGACTAAGATGAATATTTTTCACTTTGCCAATAGGGATCCATCTATGCCCCCTTTGTTATCCTTCTCGTATCAANTATGTATAATGCACCAAATCCCCATGAAAAGGAAGCGTCCACATTTCATGCATCGCATTTTCTACAAAAACACAAACAAAGAGAAACCTATGCGGTTAGAGTTATCCTCCCCTATTCAAAAGAGTTGAAGAAATGATTGCGAGCTATCAAAACATGATACCCATCCTTCACAAATACCATGACATTGGTTCTTTGACATAATGCAAACACAAAAAACTTCTACGCTATATTTTTCAAGACTAAGATGAATATTTTTCACTTTGCCAATAGGGATCCATCTATGCCCCCTTAATTATCTTTCTCGTATCAAGCTTCAATCATCATTTAATTGCAAAAATTTCATTTTATTCATCTACATTTCCCATGTTACCTTCTTTAACTTCTTTTGCATTTTCAGTAGTTATAAAAAATTAGCCCATCTCCATCATTCAAATCCTTTAATCCTCTGTATCTCGAACAAAATCGTATGTAGAATTTTTCAAAAGCATTCATTCATCTCATTCATGGGTATCTTTATTTTTCAAAATCCAGAAGAAAGATTTATTTCTAGCAATACATCATCCTTCTCGATCATTAATTTAATTCATGTTCTCAAACTTTATAAATAACCATACATTTAGTTTTGTATAGTATTTAAAAAAAGGAATTTGAATTCACCTATGTCTTTCTATGTCATTTACTTTTCCTTATAATCAAAAAATTAGACTAAGACACAAAACCGTAAGCTCCTGTTACTCTTTAAGGTATTCCTACATCTAAGTACGCCCTCATTCACTATGGTACTATTCAAAAATCTAAAACATGGTCTTTCCACTTCAACATTGCAGCTTCTCCGTCCTGTTTTATTCATGAATTAGTTCCTAAATCTTGAATTGTTCTTATAATAGATTTCCATTAACAAGAACAACTTATTTCAACACATCATTTATCTTTGATCTTATTTTCCACACTATTTATCCACATGCATGCTCATTCCTCCAGCCCCGTAGTTTTTTCTCACTTTTCGTTCTCCATTTAAAACATTTTCGCATTTCATTAAGATAAAGTGTTTTCAAATTCAGAGAGAAAACAAAATCTATTTTTATTAGGTAAACTTTTTTCAATATCTGAAATTCTTCACTTTATTCCTTTCTATTCATATCCAAATTATATTCCACCAAACGTTTTCCATTTCTCTTTCTCTTTACTCCAAATTCCATTTCCTTAGTCAATTCCACCATCATCATACATTTCAGCAACCATATTTCCTTCTTCAACATATAATGCCACCCTTTGCGCAAACATTTTAGCTTTGCTTTAGGAATCATAATTCTTTTCCAATATCCTATACCCTTCAACCAGTATAAACTTCTCGATTGAGCTTCTTCACATTCTTGATCATCTAACATAAAAGTAATACCTCTTAATCTTTTAACAACAATCCATTCAAAATCATCCTCTATATCCCTTCTTTCATTTAACATGTTTTAATCCCATTTCATCTCATCCCAATAAAATCAATGTTTCATGATTGTCTGCATTGAGTAGCCACCTTCAATTCCAACAAATATTTATGTGCCCTTATTCCAATTGCATGTATGTAATAAAATATTCAACACAAGTGTTTCCATGCCATAATTCAAAGCATGTAAGGGAAAAGTATAAGAAAGAACATAAAAGAGGCTTAGCTACTCCATTACAAGAGAAACGATTTTGTTGAGGATGAATTCAATGTTCATGCATAATTTAGCAAACGCAACGTTTCCATCAGAGTTGATATCTTCATTAATCAAACATCAGTTAAGTGGGGGTCAATTAAACAATTTGTGATATCATTCTTCAGGATACCACGTCAAATGAAATTATCACAACCAATGAGGTGTGTTTTATAAAGTACACTATAAGGAGGATTATTGAACACTAGAATTATAATTATCTAAAAACCTATCAAGGATGGTTTACTTTGTTTCTTTTTCCTTAAATGACCTTTTTTTTATTAATTCTTATCCTTTTTTTCAGAGTCAATTCATTAACCCATGTGATGTGAAAGAAGAAACAAATTGGGTGGAGCATGAGAAACAAATTAGGCAGTAAAAGAAGAGGTGAGGGGAGGGTTTGTCATCAACGATTTCTGCCGAATGATAGCCAAAGGGGCACACACAGGGACATGAAGAGAGGACCGCTTGCAAGGTAAAGGAATAATCGGAAAATGCAAGCCGAGCTAAGTGATGGAGAGAGGGGGCCAAGGGGATATAGGTGATGCAGGGTGGGGAAGACAATTAAAGGTCATAAGAGGCGGAAAGACTGTGGAAAAAGGTATTCGCTGAGAATTAGAGAGATTAGCATCAAGAGAAAGTAGGAAATTGTCTATGGGGTGGGTTGTGGTACTTTTCATGGAATAGATTGTTTTCTTGATCAAATGTGCTTTAGAAAATTCCTCAAAAAGATGAGCACAACAAGGCACAAGAATTTGATCGGTGGCTTCATTGTAAAAGTGATGATTGTAGAAATGATACAAAAATTGGAGGTTGACAAAAAGGAGACTTAGAAGATTGATGTTGCCAACATTAACTGGGGAAGGAACGTAGTTATTGGCAATGGAACTCCACACACCATCCCCATTGAGGTAAGAACGATGACAAAAGAACAGCTCACCTGACATCATGTTAAGGGAAATGAGACCATGAAGGATCGATTTATGTGTGATAGCAAGCAGTATCATCACAAAAGAATAAAAGTTAGTCAAGGAAGATAGCCATGCCCATCAGTGTGAGCGTATAGTGTGATTGTGTGTACCGTCACTTAGGGTGTAATGATCATGAAAGACACCCTCAAGATCCAATAATGACTAAGTGTTACCAAAGGGCTTGCTATGAAATTAGAAAAAAACGGTATGTACGTAAGGCTTATTCTAATATGCTCGTAACACAAAAGACTAGTCTTACTCATCTTATGCTTTTCCTAAAGGAAAACAACCAAGTAAAACCGAGTATTTTTTTCTTGGAATGAGAAACTTCATGAGCACAAAAGGTGGAGGAGGGAAATAACAAGAAATTCATGTTTTCAATGTTGTGGAAGGAGCAATCAACAATCGAGGGAAAGTGCAATTGGGTGGTATCTATTGAAGCATGGACATTGTAAAGACTACGATAAAGGATATAAGATGAACGACCAAAGGAAAAAGAGAAAAAAGACCAATAGTGTGTGTGGAAAAACATGTGAGGAGTAACCCTCATACATGCCAACATACACGGCCATGTAAGGATGAGAAATTCAGCAGAGAACACTGTGACCACTAGCGAGCTTAATGAAAGTGATATGATTATGATTATAGTTGATGTAAATGTGAAAGATGTCTTGCAAAAGAACTAGAAGGAAAAAGAAGTAAACAGATGAAACATAAAGGATGAATGAAAGATAGAGCATAGGCTAGTTTTTTCCAATAAATGGTTTCAAATCCTCTGACACTGAGACGGGCACCATAAGCTATGTAGACTCAAATGATAACATAGATAGTGTTAAACATCAGGAAGAGCTACTTAACAAAGCACATATCACCAGTTAGAATGAAAATGATGGCTCACAATTGGGAGAGTATGTGCTCATTGTTGTAGAGGATGCAGTTATCCTTCATCACTACACATGTGCTACTACAAGATGGAAATGAAGAGGAAAATACAAAAAACGTGAGAATAGATAGAGATGAAATGACAAGAAAAAGGGATGACTTGCTTGTACCACGTTGACTCATAAGAATTCCATAACTCAGAACAAGAGGATTGAAGGTCAAGACCTAAAGGGAAAAGGTATGTGTCATGATGAGGAATCAACTAAAATAGCTTTAGCTGAGAAACAAGTAATCTCAACTATTTTCAACACCACTTTTGTATGGAGATGCACAATCATGAAAGGAATTTGATTTCAAGTGGAGAGGATTTCATGAGAGGAAGAAAGGCACAGCCCATAAATAGAGGTTTGGTTCAAGCAAGGCTGTTGTCTGCAAGGAGCAAAGATGTTCAAGATGAATTTATCATACTAGGTGAATAGTCTTGTACGGGATTTATAGGGTAAAGGACAAACCAAAACACGTAAGAAGACAAGTTAAGGTGAACTCTTGATCATTCAAGGAGGCACAAAAAGTGAATATCATGTTCTAGAGAAGCTCAACACTCCCCAAAGACATTTGAAGTTACTTATTAGAGTGACGGTAAAAGGAACAAAGGTTAGCAAATAGAGGCGAAACAGGGCAATTCAAGGTGTGGCATTCATTGCAAACAAATTCGGTAAAAAAAGGGGAAAGGAGGGGCAAGTGGAATATAGGAGAAAAAATGCAATGGCGTTGCCATTAGGATGGGCATGAGGCATGATCTATGTCAAGTCATGGTGTTGCTAGCAGCTGTGCGTATGAGCCTAAGTATGAAATAAGGGGAGCAGTCACAGAAAGGAATGCCAAAAACAAACCCATGAGTAAGAATCAGAAGAATTTAGATTAAAAGGAGGAGGGTCAAGATGTAAGCTGAGATCCACCAAAAAAAAGATGAAGGCATCAAGGTAAAACATAATGCAAGCAAGAGTAGTAACATGATCATCAAGAGGAGGTGCACCTGAAGGGATACCATCTTCAGCCAAATAAACACCGCTAGAGGCAAAACAATCACTAGCCATAATGGCATCAACGGTATTACCAATACGACTTGCATCAGCATTATTGCCTTAATTATAGGAAAAACTGGTGCCATGAGCAACGCTAATAGCAACAAAACACCAAAAACAAGGACACCACCAAAGGCACCACTAACAGCCCTAAGATTACCACCAGCATCACGGACATCTCCAAAAACACCAATGATGAAGATGGGATGGTACAACCATACAAGTCATGGACACTGTCAGAAAATCTTGTAAAACTAGGTCGCACATAAATGCCAGAACTGTTTGCACGCAAGATGAAAGGAGCATGGGCAATGGGGCGAAGAGAAAATGCTATGGGCCTGTCTATTGCACAAAAAATTAAGGCATTGAGTTTGGAAGCCAAGAAATAAAGGTAAGGATGGAACAAAGTAAGAGGAAATGAGTTGAGGTTTGGTGGTAGAGCAACAAGTAATGCAACAAAAGAGGTGATGGAGGATCTATAAGAGACATGATGCAAGAGGTTGTTGTAGCTATCAATCAGAATGCTGCCACAAGTGGAAATTTGGATTTAGGCTTCAACGAAGGAGTCCGAGATGGAACCCTTCTTGCAGGTCACCCAAGCTTTACCCATAGCAAGCACAGTGTTGGAAAGGTTGATGTCACCCAAAAAACTACAAAGGGTAGGTGTGGTCTGTTAGGAACAGTTCATAAGTAAAAAAACCAAGCCATGAATGGAAGGAAAGAGAAGAACATAGTGAGATGTGTGCACTAGAGGGGGTGCATAAGGGATGAGGGAAATTTGAGGACAAAGAAATAAGTGATAGGTGGAGACAAACAACTAGGAACGCAAAAACAGGGAAACAAACCAGTGTTCAAGGGATACTAAGCAAAGATGGAGAATGAAGCAAGAAAGAAAGAAAGAAAGAGATAGGAAGTATGTAGGAATGCGCAAGAATAGGAAAAGGCTAGAGTGGTAAAGAGATGGATAGGGTCAAAAAGGAGAAGGTTAAAATCTAAAGGCGAGGGAAGAAATAAAGAGGGAGAGAGAGTGAATGGAATTGAAACATGGAATTTGGAGCGGTTGAGAAAAGGTGAGAAAATAAGAGAACAAGGGAGCCCAAAGGTGAAGAAGATGAAGAAATGATCGGAAAGATAAGGGAATTTAGAACTGTAGGTGACTCATTTGAATAACGTTCCTATTGGGAGACATGAATGAAAGATGAAAATTTTTTAAAACAGATCTAAAAATGGGAGAGTTTTCGGGAAGGATAGGGCAAAAAGGCAGGGAAAAACAAAGGTAAGTGAACGTAGATAACCTCATCAGGTTCTGATAAGGATGAATGGAGGCGTGAAGATGGACATGTTTAGCTTAAAGATGAATTTTGTGATGGAGTTCATAACAAGGACCAAGTTCCAATGAACCAGATATAGGGAGAGAGAGGGTAAGGGGACTGAAGATTAACCACAGGAGAGGAGGATGCGGGATGCAAGAGGGAGAAACCTTGGAGGAGAGAGGCGGAAATGGAGAGGATAGAATGGAAATGAAAGATAGAAGGAAGAAGTTGAGGAAGCAGAAAGGAGGGAAAGATGGAGAGAATGGAGGGAGAAGAATAGAATCGCATGAAAGTAGAGTGTGAGAGATATAAAGGAGAAGGGCAGAGATAGGGAGGAAGCAACGAGATAAAGAGAGAAGTAGGAAGAGGTGAACATGAAAATGGATGGGAGAGGTATAAAGAGAGAGAGAGAGAGAGAGAGAGAGAGAGAGAGAGAGAGAGAGAGAGAGGGAGAGAGAGAGAGAGA
>SZWC01016144.1:6392-29314 GCA_023375785.1 Penium margaritaceum
GGGGTGGGGAGAGGGATATGTGTGCATCCTGTGGAGGCTAGGACGAGGGAGATGAGCGAAGCACAGAGGTGAGGGGCGCGGGGTGGGGAGGGAGTGGGTATGGAGTGGGGGGAGGATAGGAGTGGTGGGGGGTTGGGATGTTGTCCTATGCTGGGTGTGGAGAGAGAGAGGGGGTTCGGGGTGTGGGAGGGGTGGGGAAGGTGGGGGGGCCTTGTCTAAGGGTAGGGTGGGAGGGGGGGGAGGGGGAAGGTCGTACCTGGTGGTGTGTTGGGTGCGGTGACCGTCCTCTTGCCTCCTTCGACGTCTCTCAGGCCTGCGGTTCGTGGTATCATTGGCGCGCCAGTGCGTGTGTTGGAGGCGGAGGAGCGGGGTAGCTGGCGCGAGGATGCTGCTTGTGCCGCTTCGTGGCTGGGTAGCGCCGCTCTCTTGTCGTTCAATGTGGGGAGGGGATGGCTGACATGGTTGGGTTAGGGACAAGTTTAGGCCCTGGAGGTTCTGCCGGGCGTGGTTGGGTTCCCGTTGGTGGCGGGTTGTGGGGGTCTTTTTCTGCGGGCTGATGGTGGATCCTGTTCCATGGGAGCAGGAGGAGTCGTCTGTCTGTTCGTAGCTGAGAGTGGGGTGGTGCCATGTGGAGTTTGCGGCTGTGCGGGTTGGATCCGACTATGTGGTGTTTGGAATGCTCCGTGCCTCAGGGGAGGCGTTGTGTTGTGATGTTTGGAGGTGGGATTGGGTTCTGGGGTTCGTCAAGGGGGGTGCGGGGTCTGAGCTACTGGGTTGGGGAGGTGGGTGTTGGGGAAGGTTGGTGATGTTGGCCTGAGGGTGAGTGTACACCCTGGAGGGCTCCTAGCAGTGGCTGTTTCACACCACCAACTGTTTTTGGAGAGACTGAAACTGTGGAGGCAACTGGTTCCAAGGATGGCAAAATACTGGTCAGAGATTGAGGCAGCAGTTTTGGACTGAATTGAATGGGAATGAACACCTGATCAAGGCTCACAAGCAGTGGCATTTTATAGCCACTAATCTAAGCTTTCTAGAACACCAAAGCATGCCAGATTTGGAGCTTCCTAGCAGATTCTATGGCTTCTAGAGTGCTCCTTGGTAGGCTGTCCTTTTCCCACCTAGAAAGGCATCCCTTCCCTCCTCTAGAAGCTTCTGCCCCTTCCTAGATTCCTTAGCTTGCTTCTAGTAGGAGGGAAGGTGTCCAGAAGACCAAGACACCTCTAGATGCCTTGTAGGACAAGTCACCCCTTCTAGAAGGTGTGCCACCTTCCTAGACCCTCACCTGGCCTTCTAGAAACTTAAAGAGGAACTCTAGAGGTTGAGCTAGCATCCTGGCATCTATTTTCCACCTTCCTTGAGGCAGGGCAGAATTTCATCTTGTGGGACTTGAACCCGGGCCCGTGCCTCTAGAAGTGGACACCATTAACCACTAAGCCACTAAGGCTTGTCTTTTTGGTGTTCCTTTTTGGAGTAACTCCTGCCATGGTGAGGAGCATCATTCCAACAATCTCCCCCTTGCGTGTCACCCATGGCAGTTGTCCATGCTCAGCGTGCAAATCAAGAGGCTTGGGAAAGCCCAAGCTCCATACAAGTAGCATCATGCCTGTCCTTAAGTTGCGCCCTTGTCATGGCATCAGCAAGCATGTGCTTTGTGCCGCAATGCACAAGCACCACATCACCCTTTGCAACAAGGTCTCGTGTAAAGTGATGCCGGATCTCTATGTGTTTGGTCCTCCGGTGTAGCACAGGGTTCTTGGTCAGGCTGATGGCACTCATGTTGTCAACATTGAGTGCCGTTGGCTTCTTTTGCGGCACCCCAATCTCCTTGAGCAATCGCCGCAGCCATAATGCCTCCTTTGCGGCTTCCGCAAGCGCAATATACTCCGCCTCAGTGCTGGATAGAGCCACACTTTCCTGCTTCCGGCTTGCCCAAGACACCGCTGCACCACCAAGCACAAAAACATAGCCTGATGTTGACTTGCGGTCATCAACGTCACCTGTCCAGTCAGCATCAGAGTAGCCAACCAACTCGAGGGAGTCAGTCCGCGCTCCCCCTCCAAACACAAGTCGCGAATGTGTCGTTGCCTTCAAGTAGCGGAGGATTCTCTTCACCGCTTGCCAATGTAGCGGCCCCGGATCAGCAACATAGCGGCTCACTTGTCCTTCAGTAAAGGCAAGGTCATGCCGCGTTGCCACCATGGCATACATTATGCTGCCAACTGCGGACTGGTACGGTACTCCAGCCATCTCCGCCTTCTCGTCCTCCGTGCTCAAGCTCATGCTCGAGCTCAGCTCACATGTCGTTGTCATAGGTGTGCCAATGGGGTTGCACTCCTCCATGTTGTAGCGGCGGAGCACCTCCTGCACATATTTCTCTTGACCCATCTCCAGCGTGCGTACTTTGCGGTCCCTCTTGATGGCGATGCCGAGGTAGTACTCAAGCTCGCCCATGTCTGTCATCTTGAACCGGCCGCCAAGTTGTTGCTTCAGGCTCTTGAGCTCCCCCTCATCCGAAGACACAAGGATGAGGTCATCCACGTAGAGGATGACAATTTGGTGGAGTCCTGGCTGATTACGCACGTACACGCTGTGATCGGCCTCGCAGCGCTTGAAGCCAAGCTCACCCATGAAACTATCCATCTTGAGGTACCACATGAGCGGAGCTTGCTTCAGTCCATAAAGCGCCCTGCGAAGCCGGCACACCTTCCCTTGCGGCGCATCCACCCCCTCTGGCACCTCCATGTAGACTTCCTTGTCCAGGTCGCCATTGAGGAACGTGGTTTTCACGTCCATTTGGTGGATTTCGTAGTCGCGTGCCACTGCCACCGAGAGGATAGTACGGATGGAGGCAAACTTGGCAACTGGTGCAAAGGTCTCGTCGTAGTGCTCTCCTTTTCTCTGGGCATATCCTTTCGCCACGAGTCGCGCCTTGTACCGCTCCACCTTCCCCTCCTTTGTGAGCTTCTTCCGGAAGATCCACTTGGAGCCGATGATTTTCGCGCCCTCCGGCCGGTCAACCAGCTCCCAAGTGCCGTTCTCCTCGTGGGAGGCAAGCTCAGATTTTATTGCTCCCTCCCACTCAGCCCCATCCTTCCGCTGCAGTGCCTCCTTTACAGATTGAGGCTCCTCTTGCGTGAAGAAGGCTTGTGCAAACCCAGTCCAAATGCCCTTGTTGGCATCATACCTTTTTGTCCTTCTTCGCACATGATTACTCGTGCGGGGCTCTTGACGTGGTTGTTGTTGTTGTTGTCCCGTTTTGGCGCCATCCTCTCCAAGCACCTGCTCCCCTTCTCTTGGAGACCTTGGAGACATCTGTTGACTCCCCACCTCCACGTCCATCTCCGGTGCTTCGGATTCCTCATCCGAACTGGCCGGAATAAAGGCTGCCGCTCGCCCATCCCTCAGGCGATGCTCTCCGGTTGGTGGTGATGCGAGGACGTCACCCTCATTCACGTCCTCCGGCGTCTCCCCCTCAAGGAGTGGCATCCACTCCCCCTTCTTGGAGAGACCTGCCTCCTTGTCTGTCCAACGGCTTTTCTCGTTGAACGTGACGTCGCAACTCCGCACAATCTGCTGCCTCCTTGGGTCAAAGAGCCGACACGCCTTGCTTCCGCTCTCATATCCAAGGAAAATACACCGACGGGTACGCGGGTCCAGCTTTCTCCGTCCCTCACGTGCCTGCACCATTGCATGTGCAACACAACCAAACGTGCGGAGGTGACCCACCGCCGGCTTCCTCCCGCTCCACACCTCTTGTGGCGTCTTCCACGCATTGCTCTCCTTGTCCTTCAGCGGCCTGGTCGGCATGAGATTCATGATGTACGCTGCTGTCCTTGCCGCCTCCGCCCAATACCGTTGTGTAAGGCCGGCGTCGCTCAACATGGATCGCACCATGTTAAGGATTGTGCGATTTGCTCTCTCTGCGACGCCATTCTGTTGTGGGGAGTGTGGAGTTGTTTTCTNCGCTCTCATATCCAAGGAAAATACACCGGCGGGTACGCGGGTCCAGCTTGCTCCGTCCCTCACGTGCCTGCACCATTGCATGTGCAACACAACCAAACGTGCGGAGGTGACCCACCGCCGGCTTCCTCCCGCTCCACACCTCTTGTGGCGTCTTCCACGCCTTGCTCTCCTTGTCCTTCAGCGGCTTGGTCGGCATGAGATTCATGATGTACGCTGCTGTCCTTGCCGCCTCCGCCCAATACCGTTGTGTAAGGCCGGCGTCGCTCAACATGGATCGCACCATGTTAAGGATTGTGCGATTTGCTCTCTCTGCGACGCCATTCTGTTGTGGGGAGTGTGGAGTTGTTTTCTGCCACTCAATCCCCTTGCTCTTCATCCACCCAAGACACCCCGCATATTCACCGCCGTTGTCACTCCGGAACGCCTTCACCTTCAACTCTGTTTGTCGCTCCACATCAGCCACAAACTCTTGCATGCACACAAGGACCTCACTCTTCCGCTTCATTGGGTAGAGGTAGAGTTTCCGGCTGTGGTCATCGATGAAGGTGAGGAAGTAGCGAGCTCCGCCGATGGAGCTCTCAAGTGGTCCACACACATCTGTGTGTACCACGGTCAGTTTTGCCGATGCACGCGTCTCCTTGGTGACAAACGGCTGCCGAGTTGATTTGCCAATGATGCATGGCTCACAGACGGTCTCCTTGGTTCCATGAAGGCCGCTGATTTGGAGACCCCGCACCACTTCCCTCTTTGCCATCTCCTTCACTGTCGATGGAGAAATGTGGCAGAGTCGGCGGTGCCATAGGTCCAGGTCTCCTCCGTCCTTCGTTGCAAGATTGGCGGCGTTGGACCCCACCCGGCTGCTGAGGATCTTCGCGCGTAGCAGGTACAAGTCGTCCTCCCTCTTGGCACGCGCAATCACCTCACCTTTGCCCTCTTTGCGGATGACGGCCTCCTNGCCTGATCCGGAGTCGATGACGGCAACTCCCGGATCCTTCAAGTTGGTGGAGTTGTACGCCATAAGGGCGTGCTCATCTTTCTTCCCGCCCCGCTGCGACCGATCTGTTTTCTTCTTGGGACAGTTGCGCGCGTAGTGGCCCTCCTTGCCGCAGTTGAAGCACTCCCCCTTCTTGTCATCCTTCTTAGTGCCCTGTTTGGCACCCTTCCACTTGTTGCCTCGGCCTCCACTTTGAGGATGAACTGTGTAAGCTGAATTTGATGCCGCTGCACTCTCTCGAGCGCCACGTCACATCCACTCATTGCGCACGTACTCAGCAACCTTCGGGTACTTCAGCTCGTCGGAAGGCGAGCCACCAAGGACTGTGATCATGGGACTCCAACTGTCTGGCAAGGCCAGAAGGAGGATCATAGCTTGCAACTGAGAGTCGACCTCCCAACCCGTGGCCACGCGCTCCGCTGCAAGGGACTCAATCTGCTGCATGATCTCCATGATGTTGCCGCCTTCGTTGGCTCGGAGGGTGACGAGCCGTTTGAAGATGAAGAGCTGATTGGCAAGGTTGCTTGACTGGTAGATGGAGCAGAGTTTTGACCATGCGGCCAGGGTGCATCCTTGGATGTGCCCAAGTTGTGGTGGGCATAATGCGGACACAAGGAGCGCCAATGCTTTTTTTGTTGCGCTTCTTGTATGCCTCCTTCACCTCAGCCGTTGCAGTCTCCGGCGGAGCAGTCTCATCACCTTTTACGAGCTCAAGCAGTCCCTTGTCATCGAGGAAGACCTCAAACTGCTACCTCCACAAGGCAAAGCCTGTCCCATCAAACTTAAGGACAGCGCGGCTGCTCTCTTGCTCGCTGGTTGCCATGTCTTGCTGCTGGAAGCGTGAAATCAAGCTGGCTTTGAACCCCTTAGAGGCGTGGGCCCATAAAACTTTGTTGGCCTGAGGGTGAGTGTACACCCTGGAGGGCTCCTAGCAGTGGCTGTTTCACACCACCAACTGTTTTTGGAGAGACTGAAACTGTGGAGGCAACTGGTTCCAAGGATGGCAAAATACTGGTCAGATAGTGAGGCAATAGTTTTGGCCTCAATTGGATGGGAATTAACACTTAATCAAGGCTCACAAGCAGTGGCATTTTATAGCCACTGATCTAAGCTTTCCAGAACACCAAAGCATGCCAGATTTGAAGCTTCCTAGCAGATTCTATGGCTTCTAGAGTGGCCCTTGGTAGGCTGTCCTTTTCCCACCTAGGAAGGCATCCCTTCCCTCCTCTAGAAGCTTCTGCCCCTTCCTAGATTCCTCAGCTTGCTTCTAGTAGGAGGGAAGGTGTCCAGAAGACCAAGACACCTCTAGATGCCTTGTAGGACAAGTCACCCCTTCTAGAAGGTGTGCCACCTTCCTGGACCCTCACCTGGCCTTCTAGAAACTTAAAGAGGAACTCTAGAGGTTGAGCTAGCTTCCTACCATCTATTTTCTACCTCCCTTGAGGCAGGACAGAAATTCATCTTGTGGGACTTGAACCCGGGCCCCTGCCTCTATAGGTGAACACCATTAACCACTAAGCCACTAAGACTTGTCTTTTTGGTGTTCCTTTTTGGAGTCACTCCTGCCATGGTGAGGAGCATTACTCCAACAGCAGGTGCCAGCCCAGAGGGCGCTACTAGCTTTGGCACCATTCGTGACGCCCATTACCACAATAGTAGCAAGTGAAGACAGTCCTTGCGTGCTTCCATGTCATCGTGCTCATGTTTCTCAAACAACACCAAAAGTCTAGCGTTTTTTGTCCCTTTCTTCCTTTCAATAATTCTCTGGTGATTTTTCGAATGACCCCTCACCCAAGACTTACTCGAATGTCCCGTTCTTTAGGGCAAATTGGTCGCTTCTTTTCTTGGGTTCTCTTTTGGGTGTTTTCCTTCTTTTTTTCCTTTAATTTCTTTCGTGAAGTCTTTGGTGGATTTTGTCATGGGACAACCCACCTGGGAGCCTCTAGATTGTCCCCCTCTGTCAAGTGCAGCATTCCCCACTATCCTCTTTGTTCTTGCCAACCAGCTTCCGTCTAGCGGCTACACACATTAAAGTCGTGGGGGCCATCGCAGGCTCGCTCACAGGCAATCGCTGGCTGTGGGCCAGCAATGCAACTTCCATGCTATTACACAAAGGCCACGCTGTAACCGCGACTACTCTTACTACGCTTCAATTACTGTTGCAGCTATTGCTAGCAGAGGTGCTACAAGCACGTTGTACTAGCTGCTACTACCGCTGCTTCTCACATGCTCCTGCCACACATTGCTACTACTACCGCTGTGACTGTTCACTACTGGTCGTTGATGCTTGCTGTTGTATCTTACTGCTACTTCTTCAGTACTGCTTCAATTTTGCACTTTTGCAACTACGAATGCGTGTTCCTATTGTAAACCACACTTATTACAGAGACTGCTACTCATACTACGTGCCGCTTTCCACGCTGTCGCTTGTTGCCGGTACTGCTACTGCTTCAAATGTTGATTTTTTGTTACTCTCGTTATTGTTGTAGCAGTAGTTGCTATTGCCAATACTGCTTTCACAGTGCAGCTACTCCTAATACTACGCATTGCGCTTGCGTTTGCTACCATGGTTGTTGCTAAGGAGGTTGCTACTATAGTTCCTACTTACTTGTAGCTCACAACCGCCCGCCTAGAGGAAACTATGTGATGGGTTTTTCCCCTTTTTTTCTTTGTTTTTTTCAAAGGGAACTGCCACTCCTCCTGTCATCCAGCAGTACCTGTTATTGTACCCGGCTGTGATTTTCTTGCTCATACAACGCTGAATACTCCTGCACGCTACTACCTGCGTGCCACGTGGCACATCCTCGAAGCGCCTCAGTCTGATTGTCGTTACACCACAGCTCACACGCCGCCTTTTGCTCTCATACCAAGAAAGAGGGAATGTAGGCCAATGCAAAACTGCCATGAGCTCTGGTTGTGAGGGCAAGATAGTGAAGGCCAATTCTGGCTAAGTCCGAAACACATCAAGAACAAGGAGAAATTATGATGAGCCCTACTGATAGCGTATGTACTGGGGACCGACGATGTCATCCCTGACGCGTCCAAAGGCAGGAACAGGGAATACACATGTTGTAGAACACAAATCCACACAACAGAAGTCTCCCGAGGCACCAAAACAGTCAACCGTGAGCTCGGGTCTTGACCAACGAGAAGTATGCAATGTAACCCATACACATGCAAACTCTATAGTGACATGATAGCATCACCGGCTAGCAAGGCTAGGCAAGTTTAGGCCTCCGGAGATGTTGGGACATGCCACCGGACATCCGGGTCTCAGCCACATGCAAGGTGCATATGTTTGACAGAAGTCAACACAGGCTCAGCAAACCAGTGCTAGGTCTCTGGAGGCACCGGTACAAATCACCGTGTACCCAAGTCTGGATTGCACAGGGAATGCATATCCTGCCAACACTAATATGTGTCTAACCATCGTGGGATCTCCCGGGGCACTGGCACAGACCACTAAGAGCCCGGGTCTTGACCATTGAGAAAACTATCCCGGTCATGTATGTGTGAACTTGGTGACTAGAATGCACCATACATAATACAGAACATACAGTGTAGCTAATGGAGCATCATTGGAGAAGAGACTCTCACAAAAAAACCATATCTACCACTCAGAGAAACTCAAAGCCCACACAACCACCATGGAGATCAGGGCAGTTGGCAAAAATGCCCTTGGCCGGATGGCGTAAAAATGTAGAAGTTGTCGCGCAGTAATCCATGAGTGTAAGGACAAATGTACCCACTCGTAATGTTTAGGGACTCGTGTACATCAGGAACTTAACACTTCTCCCCCTTTTATCCAGGACGCCCCGGCGCGCTAGAAGACAGACCGGTGACAACAAAAGTGATGGAATGAGAGAATCCTCCAAGCGACATTTGGTGAAAGAGATCACAGTGTGGTGAACACAACACGAGAGACGATGCGCGATTTGGTTGAGAGACAATAAAGATATGCGTAGATGAGTGAAAAAGATGAGTTAGGGAACAATAGACAGGTGTATGTCTAGTCTTTCTCACGTGCAACTGGACGCACAAGTCCAACCAACCAGTCAAAAACTAAACAAACCCTTATGCAAGCTCCAAAGCAACAGGAAGAGGGAGCTTAACTAGTGTACGGGCTCCTTGGTTGTCCAAATGGAAAACCTAAAGAAGCGATTGGTAAAGAAACAAAACTCCACAGTATTGGATCACGAACGCACAAGGATAGGCTACTGTTGATAGGATGCGGCTGATGTTGCTGCTACCGTGAGCGCTATTTCCACTGATGCTCTAGCTACTAAACAAGGCTGCGATGCAGCTAGGGGTTGGGCCAGCAGTGGTTTTTGTTGCAGCAACTACTATTGCTACTTTTTTCGATGTTGCTGGTACAGTTGCTGCGAGATGCAACAACGTCTGTTGCTGCTGTTTTAGCTCCTTGTGAACTGGGTGCGGTGTGCTAGCCTCAATCGGATGGTGTAGGCACCGGACGGTGGCAATGGCGACCAAGGGGAGGCCGGTGCACAGCTTCCCGGATTTGTAGAAGCGTAGGGTCGTCTTGTGGAGGCATGGGAACACGTGTAGCACAATGGGAGTAAACTGTACTTGTTCTTCAAGTGTCAACATACAAGACTGTATGTACATGACGACACATCCTAGGCGACCCGAGGTCGCCGAGCCGTGTGCGGCTCTGTACGGACTTTGGATGAGCATTATTGCCTTAGCATCACATAGATCATCTTCCCAGCTTTCCAACGCACCAAGAATCGCATCATTCCGTGAAGGAACGGCCGAGATACGACCGTTTCCGTGAATCACGGCAATCTGCCGCTGGCAGCACCACTAGCGGCGGTGACCGCCGCCCGAAGCGCCCTTTCTGGCAAGAACACATCGGGGCGCCCTTCCGAAGCAGCCTTGGCCCTCAATGATCCTTGATTCATTGACTAACCGAGCTCCAAGGTGCGCTTCGGCCTTGTTGGGTCTTCCGAGGGTCGAGTCTTGGTCCTTTGGGATGAATTCTCGTCACCTGTTTTCCCCTTGGCCGGTCCAACCTTTGGCCGGGCGTAACTTCCTCAATTCTTGATGGATCGACCCCATTCTTAGGTTGATCTCGCACCAGTTTTCCTGTAGATTCCAACTCAACAGTCAGATTACAAATTCAAGGAATCCTCAAGCCGTGATCAGTGCCATTGGCACTGTCCAGCTTACACTACCCCCCCTCCCCCTTTAATAGCGATCCGCCCTGATTCGCTATTGATACTCCTGGACGATGGCATTCACCCCGCCAAGGCTGCATCTTAGCGCTTTCACTTGACCAGGTACTCCCACCCACGGCCACAACGACGGTGGTCAAGGATGGCCTCCACCTCAAACTCTTGCTCGCCCTCGATCACCACCCGAGGGGGAGGCTCACAACTGCGGCCAGGAAAATTCTCGGCCGGATCATAGTAGAGCTTGAGCTTGGAGATATGGAACACATTGTGGATGGGCATGGAAGGCGGAAGAGCCAACCGTGACACCACGGGTGTCCACATTTCGAGCACCTTGAACAGACCAAGCCACCGGGGTTTCAACTTGTCCGACCAGACCCCGCGAAGCTTGATGTGCGCGCTGTGGAGAAGCACGTGGTCACCGACCTTGAGCGTTGCATCTGCGCATCGGCGGTCCACTTGCACTTTCTATTGCGCTTGCGCCTTTGCCAATGCATGCCGCGTTGTAGTCCAAAACTGCATGAAGTCACGTGCGGTAGACTCCACCGCTGATAGGTTGCTTGCGATTTGCAAACTGACGGGCGTGGCGAGCACTCTCCCATTCACCACCTCAAATGGCACCTTGCCGGGGGGGGCGGACGTTGCGGAGTTGTACACCAGTTCAGCAACCAGCAACCGCTAGTCCCATGCTGTCTCATCCGGATCACCCACCATACGTAGGAGCTGCTCTAGCGTCTGGTTCGTCTGCTCCATTTGCCTGTCAGTTTAGGGGTGAAAACTCGTTGACAGCTGCACCTTGGTGGCGTACCGCTCCATGAGTTCTCGCCAAAACTTTCTCGTGAAGCGCGGGTCACGGTCACTCACTATGGACCGCGGCACGCCATGGAGACACACCACGTGTTCGAGAAACAGCCAAGCCGTGCCTTCCGCGCTCATCGTATCACGCGTTGCGATGAAGTGCGACATCTTGCTGAAGCGATCCACCACCACCAATACCGCATTGTGGCCCGCCGCTTTCGTGGACAAACCCGTGGTGAAATCCATGGAGATGTCCTGACACGGCTGCTCGGGGATAGGCAAGAGTTGGAGGAGACCCGGGGTCTTTGTCCTCAGCGCCTTGTGGCGTTGGTACACGTCACAACTCTGGCAGAATTCAGCCACCTCCGACAACATGGTGGGCCACCAAAAGAAGCGAGCCACCGTCCTTAATGTCTTGTTGGCAGAGAAGTGACCGCTCGGGCCACTGTCATGGCACTCCTCCAAAATCAGTTGATGAATTGCGGGCACTGCGGGAACCACCACCTGCTGCGTGCCGCGTCGTCGCCAATATGGTGCCTCGAAGAAAAATCTCCGAGCGTCGTACTCCCCATGTGTCTCATATCCCCCTTGCAAAGAGCTTCACAAGGAAGGCATCCTCGTGGATGGTGAAAGACGCGACCCGCATCATCAGGTTCGGTTGCCGTGAGAGTGTGTCAGCTGAATTGATGCGACCCGGCCAGTACACGATCTCGTAGTCGAAGTGCAATTGGAGGTACTCCACCCAACGCGCTTGCCGCCGACTCAGGTTCAGTTGCATCTTGAAGTACTTCATAGCGCGGTGGTCGGTGTAGACCGTGTTTTTCCATGCCTCGAGGTAGTGTAGCCGGAGGGCCGGTTCGGCCCTCCCTCCTCGCGTCAGTGAGGGCTGGCCGACGGCCAGCACTTCGCTGGCCGCCGGCCAGCTTGCTGCCGGCCGGCTGGACGGCCGGCGGCCGGCCAAGCGACCGGCCGGCCACCGGCCGGCCAGCCGCCAGCCACCGATCGCGGCCTTAGCCCGATCGGCAGCTGAGAGGCCACGAGGGCCTCAAGGGCGAGGCCTCGTGGCCTCGTGCCCTCGCCCCCCCTCGCCCTCCTTGCAAAACAAGCAAGCAAGGACGAGGGATAGGGGGAGCGAGGGTGAGGTCGAGAGAGAGCTGGTGCGAAATCGCCAGCGTGCCTCGCACGCGACGATTTTGCGCCAAAATGGCAAAACGTAAATTGACGTTCGTTCTCAACAAAAATCGACATGAAATAAACAAAATAACTCGTGCGAACACACGCGTTCGAGGTAACAACCCCCGGTTTGGGTCCCAAAACCAGGGGTTTAGTTAAAAACAGATATGGGCCTCCAGAGACTAGAAGTATTCGAGTCTCCCTACTCTGGGTCGTCGATGAAGATTGCCCCTCAGTCCTGCGAAGGGGGTAAACCCCTGACACGGACTGAGAAGACCATTCTGCAAACTCTGACGACGACTTCAGAGCAGGAGCTAGAGACACGACACGTTACAGGTACCATTGCCAGTTCTTGAAGACTGCGACCACGGTGAACATCTCCTTGTCATGGGTAGTGTAGTTCAGCTCCGCCTCGCGCAAGTTGCGCGAGAAGTAGGCAACCGGCTGTGACCCGTTGCCAAAGTCTTGCAAAAGGATCCCAGCAATGGCCAGGTCCGATGCATCCGTCGCCATTTCAAAGTCACAGCCGCTGTCGGCCAAGTGCAAGGCCGGCACGGAGGTCAGAGCCCGTTTGAGATTCTCAAAGGCTTCTTGTTCGCTAATTCCCCAACTCCACTCGCAATGTTTGCGAGTGAGATTGGAGAGTGGCACTGACACTCCCGCATAGCCAAGGATAAGCCTTTCGTATAAGTTGCAAAAACCAAGAAACACTTACACGTCGTGCACACTACGCAACTTTGGCCATTCTTGCAGGGCCAACACCTTGCGCTGGTCCACGACAATCTTTCCATTGCCAATTATGTGTCCAAGGAATTCAACTTTTCCCACTCCGAACTCGCACTTAGAGACCTTTGCAAAAAACATCTCCTTCCTCAAAATCTCTAGGACCTTCTTCACATGCTCCTTATGCTCCTCCATCGTCCTGCTATACACGAAGATGTCATTGAGGTAAACAACCACAAAGTCATCCAAGTACGGCCTAAAGATGTTTTTCATTGCCGCCATGAAGGTGGCCGGCGCATTGGTCAACCCGAGATGCATTACGAGGAACTCGTAGTGACCATAGCGGGTGCGGAAGTCCGTCTTTTCCACATCATTTGCTGTGATGCGGATCTGGTAGTAGCCGGAACGGAGTTCGATCTTTGTGAAGAAGCGAGCCGCACGGGGCTAATCAAAAAGCTACTTGGCTCTTGGAAGCGGGTACCGGTTCTTGATGGTTGATTCGTTCAACGCCCGGTAGTCCACACACATGCGCATCTCCCCCATCTTTTTCTACACAAACAAGACAGGTGCGGCGTAAGGAGACGAGGATGGGTGGATAAAGCCCTGCTCCGTCATCTCGGTCAGCTACTTCTTGAGCTCCTACAGCTGCACGTTGCTCATGCGGTACGTTGCACGAACAGGCGGTCGCGCTCCAGGTTTGAGGTCGATGCAATGGTCCACATCCCACTTTGGTGGCACACCCGCCGGGAGGGTGTCAGGGAACACTCTGGGACTTCGTACACACCTTCCGAAGTCCCTGGGGCATTGCGGCAAACTTGCCTTGGGCCCCCGGCTGCTCACGAGTTGCCCCATGTGCCACAGCAGGCGCCACGTCCTCTGGTTCGTCGAAATCATCCTCCATGTCTCGCACGAACACCAGAAAAATCTGCTCCTTTTTCCGAATCGCGCGCTTGAGCTGCATCAAGTTCAGCATCATAGGTACCGATTTTCTCCTTGCGAGGCACCGACTGCTACGGCGCTTCCCCTCCGCAAGTTTCCTCCTCTGTGGCCTCTTCCTTGGACCACGTAGGTAGGGGATACTCCTTGCCTCCGAGCTTGACTGAGATGGTGCACGCCTCCATATTGACGACGGGGTTGTACTTGTGAAGGAAGTCACGACCGAGGATCACATCGTAATCCTTCATCGGGCACATCCGGTGTAAGGTCGTTATGCAAAGCTTCCGCACTAGAATGGAGAGGGGACGAGCTGTGTACCCCACTTCAATCGTGCCCTCCACTTGGTTAGCGGTCCGCTTCTTCCTTGTGAGTGTAAGGCCCCATTTTCAAGCACACTCCACGTTCACAAAACTGTGGCTCGCGCCACAATCCAAAAGACTCCCCACCTTCCCCTTGACGTCTTTCACTCGCGCCTCCAAGAGAAGTGCGGGCTCCTCCTCCTCATTCCCCGCGTCCCATGCCTTGACCTCGGAAACCCCCTTATTTGCCGCAAGGCATTCGGGTGGGTGGTCAACTGGCGGTTTGGGTTGAGAGGAGCCAGGAGTAACGCCATCTTCTCCCGGCTCTCCTCGTTTCCCGACTCTTTTATTGCTTTATCTGCTTCCTTCGTGGCTTGCGTCCCCTTCCCTTGCCGCTTACCCTTGCGGTCGCCCCTTTTCGGACTTCGACAGTCACGCGCAATGTGGCCAGGCTTGCCACAGTTGTAGCACTTGCGCTGCTACAACGCTCCAATCTTCATGGATGTGTCGTCGCTCTCAGCCCGCTTGCCGTAACCACCACCAAAAGAGTTATGGCTGTTGGCATGAGCCTGTTGCACACGCGAGTCATACCGTTCTGCTGCTGCGATCATCCCCGGCAGGTCGTCGTTGAGGTCGTGCATCACCGTCACAGCGCGGGTGTCGTTCTTGAGGCCGTTTCTATGGTTGAAACATAATTTGTGAGACTCAAATCCACAATTGGCAACTATCTCAAAAAACCTGCGGGTATAGACGGCAACGCCGCCAGTTTGGCAAAGCCGACGCAGCTTTGCACGCGAGTTATTCCTTACATCACCCACGGTGAAGCGCTTGATGAATGACTCCGTGAACTCCTTCCACGAAGTTGGCCATTTGAGGGTAGGGTCGCCACTACTGCAGGTCAAAGCCGATGGGGTTGAGATTCTGATTGCGGCCGCAATGCCGACGGACATTGCTGCTCCACTGCTGTGTAGATTGGATCGCATGGCATCGGCCCACCAATCCAACGATGCCCCTCTCAACAGGGTCACGGCATGGTTGCGGCTCGCCTCGTACCTTGAGGCATCCACGCCGATGGTCGTAAAGTACAATTCCAGTCTGAGTATCCAAGTGTGTGGAGCTGGCCCAATCTTTTTCTATGGGTCGAATGACTCCGGCTTGGATGGGCTCGCGACGCCCACCGCAGGTACGTTTGCGGTGGCAATTGCCTTTGGTGTTGGCACTGGACGCTTCGCGAGCTCTTGATTGAGGTACGCGTTTTGCTTCTCCAACAAGTCCATCTTGGCTTGCATGTGGGCGAGCAACTTTTGCAGCGCTGCGGCTGCTGTTACTTCGCCTTGCACATCAAACGCCACAGCCAACGAGGACGAGCTTGTTGAAGTCATCTTGCGTCCAGTGCAACTTCTTTCTCAACGGTTCCTCCGGTTACCGCCTTGTCACCGGAGTGCGTGATTGGCCTTGGGCACAGATCTGCCAAATAGACGAGATGCGTGCTGGTCTACGCTGACCAAGAGAAGTTGCCACGTAGATGATTATGCCCCTGAGCCAATGGTGGCTCTGATGCCAAGTGTGAACCGTGTGTGGTGTGCTAGCCTCGGATGGTGTAGGCAACAACCGGCGGCAACGGTGACCAAGGGGAGGCCGGTGCACACCTTCCCAGGTTTGCAAAAGTGTAGGGTCATCTTGGAGGAGCACGGGAACACGTGTGGCACTATGGGAGTAAACTGTACTTGTTCTTCAAGTGTCAACATACAAGACTACATGTACATGATGATACATCCTAGGTGACCCGAGGTCGCCGAGCCATGAGCGGGTCTGTACAGACCTGGGATTAGTGTTATTGCCTCAGCATCATATAGGTCATCTTACAAGATTTCCAAAGCACCAAGAATTACATCATTCCGTGAAGGAACGGCCGAGATATGGCCGTTTCCGTGAACCACGGCGATCTGTAGCTGGCAGCACCACTAGCGGCGGTGACGGCTGCCCGAAGCGCCCTTTCTGGCAAGAAGACATCGGGGTGCCATTCCGAAGCACCCTTGGCCCTCAATGATCCTTGATTCATTGAACAACCGAGCCCCAAGGTACGTTTCGGCCTTGTTGGGTCTTCCGAGGGTCGAGCCTTGGTCCTTGGGGATGAATTCCCGTCACCTGTTTTTCCCTCGGCCGGTCCAACCTTTGGCAGGGCGTAACTTCCTCAATTATTAATGGATTGACCCTGTTCTTGGGTTGATCTCGCACGGTTTTTCTTGTAGATTCCAAATCCATAGTCAGATTATGAATTCAAGGAAGCCTCAAGCCGTGATCAGTGCCATTGGCACTGTCCAACTTACACTATTGTTGCTGTTGTTGCTATTGATGTGAGTTGGCTCATCTTCCAGGGTAGCAGGGCAGCACTGCTATGGCGGCCAATGCTTTTGTGGTGGCCAACAATTCTGCAACTCACATGGCATGTCGCCACCAAGAAGGATGCTGTGACAAGGGAAACTTCTGAAACGTTTTTGGCAGCATTCCACTTTCGACTCTGTCGCAGGTCTACGTGACGTGAGCCCTCAACTCAGGACCTCCATTCTGCCAGGACCTGTACGCCCCACCCAGCCTAGCCTAGCCCAGTCCAGACATTTCCATTTTTTTTGCTACATGTTGCATGGCAAGATGAAGAGGTCATGTATCTCTTTGGCTTTGATGTTATGAGGGAATAAGTGAATCCTCCTAATGACATTCTATGATAGAGATCACACTATGGTGAACAAAACATGAGAGATAACACTTGAGTTGGTAGAGACAGAAAACATACACGTAGATGAATGAAAACTTCAAGCTAGGAAACAACAGACAAGTTTATGCGTCTAGTCTCACTCACGTGCGTCCAACTTGGCTTACAAGTCCAACCAACATGTCAGAAAATTGACTGACCCGGTTGCAACCTTCAAAACAATAGCAAGAGGGAACCCAACAGGCGTATGGGCTCCTCCGTTGTCTGAATGACAAACCAAACAAGTGCTCGCTACAAAAACATAACTCTACAATACTGGATCATGAACGCACAAGGATAGTGCCGCTCAGAAAATGGACCCCGACAGGTGGTCACAGAGACAACCCTGGAGAGTACGGGAGGGCGCGCCGACTGGTGCTGATGCTATCAACGTAGCCATTGAGTATCCCGGCATACCGACAAGCCGTGACGACAAGTCCATAGGTCACCGTGATTCACACACCAAGACAAAGTAGCAGTCAATGAAGTGATTAACATCGCGGAGGTTGTCGTAGGGCTCCAATCTGTTGTGTGCAACATTGTAGCCATGCCATTTGACCAGACATTTGGTTTTTGCCACGGCGTCGATGTCCGAGGATAGCTTCAATCACGTACTTTGTATCCCTGTCCACTTGTGAAGAAGGTGGAGGTGCGGCATCTCTGTCGGGGAAAATTGTCCTAGGATCGCGGTAGTGCTTGAGCTTGCTGATGTGAAAGGCAGGATGGATCACCATGCTGTTAGGGAGACAAAGTCAAGCAACAACTGGGGTTTGCATTTATTCAATATCAAACGGTCCCAACCAGTGGGGTTTGATTTTCGCAAATTCCTGTCCTCGAAGTTTGATATTCGTAAAGCTGAGGAGGACGCAATCTTTAGCACTGAACACGTCGTTGATGTGATGTTGGTTGCTTTCTCGCTCCATGGCTGTTTGTGTCTTAAAAAGGGTCTAACGTGTGTCCTCCCAGATGCTTTTGATGTCGTGGCGGTGAATGTCAACCGCGGGGATGTTACTCTAACTTTGTAATTGAGCCGGTGTGGTGGGGAATTTATCACACACCACCTCAAAAGGTATTTTACTAGTTACTGTGGAAGTGGTGGGAGTTTGGCGGTCGGCAATTTTGCTGTCCACACGGTGCTGTGTCGTTTGCATAAAAGTTTTAGGATTTGTTCAAGAGTCTGATTTGTTCATTGTATCTGCCCGTCAGTCTAAGGATAGAATGCTATAGATAGCTGGATCCGACTGCCGTAATGCATCATCGCTTTGTGCCAAACATGGCTTGTGAAGTTGCTAATTCTGTCACTGGTGATGATACGTGACACGCCGAGCAGCCACACAATCTAGTTTAGAAATAGCCACACTGTCCCTTCTGTGGTGATGGTGGTGGTCATCAGAATGAAGTGGGACATGTTGGAAAATTTGTCCACCACGACGAGGATGGCGTCATTTCCCTCGGATGTGGGGGCCAGACCTGTCACGAAGTCCATGCTGATGTCGGTCCATGGTTCCTTCAGAATGGGTAGGGATTGGAGTAAACCAGGTGGCCGCATGCAATGATATCTTTATCTCTAACAAGTGTCGCATGATTTGCATAAGGCCGCTATGTCCGTATGCATCTAGTCCCACCATTACTACCGCGCCAGTTTCTTGAGCATCTTGCCCTCACCAAGATGTCCATCTGGACCGGTGTCGTTGCATTGAGTGAATTGCCGTTCTCAGTAGTGGTTTTCAATCCGAAAATTGGTTTTGTTGTACCGGTCAAACTCCACGTAACCCTTCACGAACAGCCTCGCGAGGTACGGATCTCGTTCGAGGAGCAATGTGTTGATCTTGGCCATCAAATCTGATCGTTCACTAAGAGGATCTGCCGGATTTGCTTTCCCAGGCCGGTACTTGATGTCAAAGTTGAAGCTGGACTCGAGGAACTTCATCCATGGAGTCTGTTGACGTCTTAGATTTGGCTAGATATTGAGTTGTTTCAACGCGTGGTGGTTGGTGTGGATGGTGCATCGTCGGCATCTCCAGAAGCATAGCCATGTCTTAAACATGTGCATGACTAGTGGCATCCCTTTTCTGTGTATCACATAATTTAGCTCCAGTCTACTTTGTTTTTGTGACATGTACACGACCAGCTATTCTCCACCGCCCTTGTCTTGGAGGAGTACGGCTCCTATGGCTCGATTGGACGCATCGGTGGCAAGGATGTAGTCCACCGTTGGATCTGCCAATCCTAAGGCTGGTACTGAGGTAAGAGAATTCATTAAGGAGTTAAGCACTTCTTGTTTGTTATCCCTCCAATTCCACTCGGTGGTTTCTGGGTGAGATCGGAGAGAGGCACTGAAACCTGTGCATAGTCTATTATGAATCAACGGTATTGGTTATAGAAATCCAAAAATACCTTGACTTCCTTAACATTTGTGGGCATTGGCTAATCAACAACTGCTTCTACCTTTTTTGGGTTTGTTGTGATCCGTCCACCGCCAATGATGTGGCCCAAACACTTAATTGAATGGTGAACAGAGTCGCATTATGAGAGTTTTCCGGATAACTTATCTTTGTAGTATTTCGATATCTTTTTGGAGATGTCCATTTTCCTCCTCCGGGGTGTAGATGTGCACTAGGATGTTGTCAATGTACACGACAACAAAGCAATGGAGGAACGGATTAAAGATGTCCATTGCCATCATAAATGTTGCAAGGACATACATGATTCCAAACCTCATAAACGTAAAATTGATGCAAAGTACCATCTTCTCAACTTCCTTATCAGGCACGTGGTTTGTATGTTAGCCATAGTGTTTTTCAAAAAGCTCATCGGCTTCCGGATGGGTTTAGCAGTTCTTGATGGTGATGTCGTTCAATGGCCGACAGTGCATGCACATCCGCGTTTTTCCTGATTTCTTTTTTATAAAAAGCTTCGGTGCTATGTAGGGTGACATGGAGGATCTGATGAACCCCTTACCGAGCATCTTGTCTAGTTGTATTTTGATCTTGGTTAGCTCATGATCACTCATCCGGTAGGTCCCCCCTGATTGTCGTTCTGCTACCTGGCATTATTTTGATCTGCCGGTCGATGTCGTGTTGTGGCGGTAACCCCCAGCATGGTTTGTCAGGGAAACTCCTTTTAACTTGTCGATGAGTTCTGCAAACTCTTTCGGTACGGTTGCAAACTTCTCAGGAGTCGATGTCATGGGTGTTGCTTTGGCTGTTGTACCTTCTTTTGCTTCTCTTGCTTCCACTCCCATTAGCCAAGCTTGGGCTCCGTGCTTCAGATGTTTCTTAGCAACATTTAGGGGTATCAGTTGGCATTTTGTAACTGTCGTAGCTTCCCCTGCTGCTTCCACCTCTGTTGCTTCCTGTAACCGCCACTACGTCGTGGGTCGTTTGACTAGAGGCAAGTGTCATATTCTGTCATTAACACCGACGTATTCTAATCCGGTTCTCCATTTGACTTGTAAATTGTGTTGGTATGGGAATTCTTGTCCAAGGATGATTTTGTGGTTACTCATTGGACAAGTACTCCAGACCATTACATCGTGCACATCTCTGATTTGCAGCCGGAGGGATTCGCGAAGTCGAAAGACTAATAGTCATCTGTCAACAGTTTTGCTTAAAACACTTCTACTTCAGTCTGCAAATCCAACTTCCAAACGATGTCCTTGCTAACAAAACTGGAAGAAGCTCCTACATCCAATGGTGCATGTACCATTCTATGCCTTTTTGAACTCCTTAGTTGTTCTCATTGCAGTATCGTCGGTTGGTCGTCCCCGAACCTCTCGTCGAACTTTGCCATCTCAGGGACCCTCACATGGACGATCGGTGGCTCGGATTTTCTTGATTAGACACGAGTCTTGCCGTCTACTCCTGCTCTTTGCCGTTTCTCGACTCTTTTTTCCTTTTCTATGACTTTCCCTCCCTTTATCTTGTTGCGGCTTTTACAGTTGCGCGAGATGTGGCCCGTTGTCATGCAACTCCAGCAGAGTTGTTGATCGCGCTGATCAACAGCATCAATCTCGATCGGAGACGAGGTTTCCACCAGCTACGAATTTCCTCCGCTAAGATAATGGTTGTGGTATTTGGGTTGCCAGTTGATAAATTCCTACTTTCAAGCGTTGTAGTCGATGCAATTGATGTGGTCGGCAGCTACGATCATCTGTGGGAGGTCATCTTGGATGATGAAAGTGTTTATTGCTGACCAAAAATCTCATTTGAGGCTGCTGTTGTATTAAACGTACATTTCCTTGGGGACAAGGTCATTGCTGGTGATCATTTCTTTGGAATCATCGAGTTTACTCTGCCATGCTAGACTATTGATGCAGATGTTGGAGTCGATATCATGCGTTAGAGTTCTCATTCAACTTCCAAAAGCAAAAGTAGATGGCGTGCACAAAGTTGTTCCACATTTCTGGTGGCATGAGGGAGTTGTGCCATGTTGGATTCATATGCTTGAGTGGTAGTACAAATGTGGTTGATGATGCGAGAGTGGTCGCGTGAGCCGTTGATCCAGATTTGCTCATTCTCTACTGCTGTTGGAGGACTTTTACATTCAACCACAAAATCAAAGTCGTGCCACGTAAAAGTGAGAGCGCGAGGTCTTTTTTTGTTGTTGTTGACCCCAGCAGCAGTGAAGTGTACCTCCAGACTTGTTAGCCACATCCTGACAATCAATCCCTTGGGTTTTTCAAGATCGATTGGCTGTGGAAGTTGTGGTCAAATCAGTGTTCACTCAAGAGGTGTGATTCTCTCTCTGTCAGTACTGCATTGCATGCACAAGAGATACAAAGCTCCTCCGTTGCCACGTTGAGCTGTTGGAGCAAGTGGATGTTGAGACTCTTGAGTTTTGACAATCTCTGGTACATGTATTTGTTGTTTTACACTTGTTGGCCGGTGCCTCCCATCATACCAGGTGGTAACCAAACGGGCTGTGGCAGAGGTGAAGGGTTTGCCGAGCCTAAGGGTTCCGTCACCGGATTGGCCGTTGGGTTCCACGGTGCTGTACCATTTGTCACGAAGGTTGTCAATGCCGCCTGGTTTACCTAGATAGCGTCTTTGTTCATGTGTTGCTAATCAATCTCCTTCATACACTTACCTCACACACTTTTCTCTTTTGGACCCCCCCACTCCTCCCCCCTTGAAGTGGATAATGTATGAGGGGAGTGAATGAAGGAGTAAACAGAATTCTGCATGATAGTGACATGAAAAAGTGCACTTGTGCACAAGGAGGAGAAACTTCATAGAAGCTATATGAGACCATGTACACAAATGGCATTTCTCAACGGAACTTCACTTGTTCACTTGTAAGTGATACACTCTTTTATACACTTTCCTCGTACAATTTTGCCATTTGGATCCACCCTCCCTCGATCCCCTCCCCCCCCCCTCCTGAAGTGGAAAGAGAGGACTGTATGAGAGTGTGAAAAAAATTTGGTATGACAGTGACATGAAAACGTAAACTTGTGTGCAAGGGGAGGAAACTTCATAGAAGTGATAGGTTATTATGTACACAGATGTATCATTTCAATGTAATGTCACGTATTAAGTAATACACTCCATCATACACTTGCCTCACACACTTTTGTCATTTGGACCCTCCTCCTCTGACTCCCCCCTCCGCCCCCTCTCCCCCCTGGTCGAGTGGGAAGTGTATGAGGGGAGTGTACGAGGGGGTGTACAAAAGATAATATGACTCTAACATACAAAAGTACACTTGTGTACATGGAGGAGAAACTTCACATAAGTGGTAGGTGATCATGTGCACAAATGTATTTTTTCAACTTAACATCACTTGTTCATTGATACACTCCTTCTTACACTTGCCTCGTTTACTTTTATTGTTTGACTCCTCCTTGACCCCCCCCCTCCCGTCAATTGGAAAGTGTATGAGGGGATTGGATGAGGGAGTGAACAAGATTTGGTATGACAGTGATGTACAGATCACACTTGTGTCCAAGGAGGAGAGACTTCATGGAAGTTATATGGGATCATGTACACAAAGGGATTATTTCAACGTAACATCACTTGTTAGGTGATACACTCCTTCATACACATACATGGTATACTTTTGTCCTTTGGACCCCCCCCCCCGGCCCCCCT
>SZWC01016144.1:29588-44469 GCA_023375785.1 Penium margaritaceum
TCACGGAAGTGATAGGTTTTCATGCACAAAAATGTTTTTTTTTTTCAACGTAACATCACCTGTCTAGTGACACACTCTTTCAGACACTTGTCTCATATGCTTTTTTTCTTTTGAGCCCCCTCCCCCCCCTCTTTCCCTCCATCTCCTCCCCCCTGGCCCAGTGGAAATTGTATGAGGGGAGTGTACAAGGGAGTGGACAGAAGCTAAAACAACACTGACATAAGTACACTTGTGTACAAGGTGGATAAACTTCATAGGAGTGACAGGAGATCATGTACACAACAGGAATTCTTTGAAAAGCCCTTAACGGGTAAGTTTATGTATAAGCTACACGGAAGATACTTCAATATGTGACTTTGTCATCCAATTTGGCTAGGAATATTCTATGAAAGTTGCCATAGTGCATGGGTGAGTACAAGGAAGGTACTTGGAATCTACGAGTAAATAAAAACATGTCGTGTACACAGATATAGTAGTGCATGAATTTGGGGTGATTGGGACTAAATAGACTAGGTAGCTGAAGTCTGAAGCTCTTGAAGAAATGAGGCTGGTGTATGAGAGAGAGAGAGAGAGAGAGAGAGAGAGAGAGAGAGTTGTTACCTCCTATCAGGCTGGCACATAAGTGCCGGTCTTACAAGGGCTTTGGAGGGATCTCCAACAGTCTCTAGTTCAGAGGCACTCCTGTGCCAAGGCGTGAAGCCTGACACAAATTCAAGGCTTGCAAGGCCTTGTAGATGACGTAGTTGCTGTGAGACTGACTGTAGGAAGAACAGCAAGAAGATGACGTCCAAATGGAATTGAGCACTTGACTGGAGAGAATAATCCACGAGGATTTGTAGATTTGAAGATGTTGAGAGATTGGAGATATTGGAGATGTCTGAGAGCTACTTCTTTATATACACGTGGCCTTGGTAAATTGACTACATTGGAGGAGAAGCTTCCTCGTGTGCGTGCAACAGTCACCTCTTGACGTTGTAGGTATGAAGCTTCCCTGCAAAGGAAGCTTCTTCCAGCTGTACGATGTTACTCACCTCTGGAATCAGCTTTGGTGAAGCTTCTTGATGAAGGAAGCTTCATGCAGCTTCATTGTAAAGTTTCTTCGTCGGGTGGCTTCTTCAAGAATCCAATCTCCTCCACCTTGATTGTGCTGCACACATTAATGTAGACTGTACATTTCCATCCATCAGAAGCTTGAAGCAGATCTCTCCTCATAGACAAGTGATGTGATTGCTCCAGACCTCGCCCATGTTGGAGATGATGTAGTAGACGTTGCTCTCTAACCTTGGATGCACATAAGCTAGGTAGGATTAGGTAATCTTGCCTTGTGTGCCTACGCAGTTTTATGCACTGCGTAGCTCCCCCTCTCATCATAAGAGGGCACGGGCATATGCTAACCTCGTGCGCCTGCCTACATTCCAAGTCCCTTTCACCCCTTCAGGGTTTGTCGACCGGATTAACTCTGGAAGTCTTTGGAGGAAATTCCCCTCCTAGCTACACCCCAAAACTTTTTGCAAAGAGTTCCGTAAAAGACTATGGAGACCTCCAATTGAAGAACCGACTACGCCATGTTGAACAAGTAAATCAGCGCAGTTATCGCACAATCCAATAGTGCAAACTCATGAGTTTGGGGTCATACCCCCCTTGTTTTGGACAGAGAACGAGAGGGCAAGGTAAAAACAGACATGGGCCTCCGGAGACTTGAAGCATTCAAGTCCTCTTGTGCGGTTTGTTGATTACCATTGTCCCCAGACTGATCTAGAGGAGAAAATCCCTCAAGCAGGCTCTGGATGCCATTATGTAAGTTCCGACAACAACCTAAGTGCAGGAGGTAGAGACACAATCGTTCAAGTGGTTTTCGGAGCAGGTTAACCCTTGCGACCAAGTGTGCAACAGTTCTGGCAGCTACACAAGATACAAAATACTGCAAGCAGCTACAGTAGGAGCAGAATTGCCACATAGGGATATGGGCTTAAATCTGAACCGTTTTAAGCACTGTAAAGTGCATTCAAAATCTCTTGAGGAGCTATATTGTTTTCTTCCTACTCCTATAAGCTTCCTCTGCTCCCCAGGAAGATGGATGGATTTTTCTTGGACGGGTTGGGGAGTACCCACCATCAAACCACCAAAATTTTCCCTCTTCTCAAGGCTCCCTCCTTCCTCCATTCAAAAATTTGGACAGCGCTCTTCCCAAAGATTGGGGATTCTCACGGTCTGAGAGAACTTGAAGATCTTTTACAGCTTCGCCAACGGCTTTGGCTCAAGGGAGATGCTGCCAAGAGACACAAGAGGTTTAAGGGAATGTGAAGAGGATGCCTAGGAGGACTAGAAGACAAGAAAGAAGACAAGAGGAATGAGGGAGGAACGTGTGAGGGTAGGAACTCTAGGCTAGATTTGACCCTTTGCCCCTCCTCCTCATCACATGAGCATTCCTAACCTAGTGTAGCCTTTTTATTCTTTTGTCTTTTGTTATGTTTTCCTATGATTTCTAGCTTGCCTAGTGATGTGAGTAACGACTAAGGGTTGTCTGGAATCCACATGCTTTTGTCGATTGCGGCGGCGTAGAAACATAGTATTTTTCTACCACATGATTGTTCCAACCATGGCAGTTTTGAAAGACAGATATAAAATTTATAAATGCTTCACCAACTGTGAGAGCAAGGTGAATTCAGGAGGCAACATCTCCTTGAGGTCGTGGGGTGACCCTCACAATGGTCTTCATGTGGTAGTCGCACGGGCAAAGCAATGGCAAGTACCGGACCGTCCAAGACCAACAAGGGCAAGGTGGTGATGGCCCCACCACACGCCCTCGCTGGAGTCCAAGATTTAAGAGCCATCTCCACGAGCACGGTTATCAAACCAAAGGCAACTGCACCACTGAAAGCAAGCGATGCCAAATCAATGACACTAAGAAGCATGCAGTGGAAAAAAAGGTGCTCTCGGACCACGTTGATGTTCACGTGGGCGACCCCCACGTACCAGAGGACGCTCTCTAGGAGGACCACCAGAGCGTGGACCCCGACAAAGAGCACAACATCTAGGATGGCTAGGGCAATGAGGATCACGGTCATTTCCATCATCACTTAGTAAACTTGAGCCGATCGCTCAAGAGGGGAAAGACACTCTCCAGATTGACTGAAGCTATCGATAGTAGCAAAGGCGCCAAAAGCAGCCACACAGAAAGTTCCCGCAAGCATGATCTGGACAACGTTGCCGTGGATTCAATTCGTGATGACCGCCGGAGGCTTCTTGGGTTGGCTACGCAGGCAGCGGGCCAACTGAAGATCACCACCAACAGTGGAGGTGCAGTCGGACATCCCTTCCTACGATGTGGTTGCAATGGTGACTTATACCCACTCGAGCATCGTCACTGAGAACAGTCTCCTTTGGAAGGTAGGACTCCTTGGAGGCGTGAACGCGAACCGTACCCCCTTATAGTGGGTAAAAGTGTTGGGACAGTGCGAGGCCCTTGAGGCTACCAACGACGCTCTGACGACATGAGAGCTAAAGTTTGTGTTTGCCAACTTGCTCGCCCACATCAGGTAGAGCATCACGGACCTCAACCATGATTGTTAGCTGCTGCGGGTGGCCACAAATGAGGTGATCCATCAACGTGAAGACCTCGACAAGACATTGCAGAGCGTGATCCAGTGCAGATGCAGCAGTGATTGCAACAAGCACCAAGTGCAGATGCCATCGCCACCGATAGCAATGACTTGTATACCTCAACAACTTCATAGCCGGTCATAAAGACATCCCTCCTCTACATAGTGGAGATCTTCCAAAAGGGCATGTAGCTGACCAATCGGCTGAATCATAGGGAGCACATTTTGTGTGTCCACAAGGCGCCACTAGGTCAATGGGGTGACCTTGCCACGATGTGACTGGAGGACAAGCTCTTCAAGTACGTGGTCAAGGAGCGGGGCGCACAGCAACCGCACCTTGAATGGTAGCCCATGTTGTGGGAGGAAATCTGCGATATCATGCAGAAGAATCATCCAACGTGAGGACGCACATCACACCTTCCACAAGACCAAGGATTTCAAGAATCTGGGTAGCTTGCTTGAGGCCTACTTGAGCGAGTTCATCGCACTCGTGGAGGAAGCCAAGAGTTTTACTGAAGGGGATGAGACCGAGACCTTTAAGTAGCTTGAGTGCTTGCTACCGGAGATTTTGCCTAATGGTCTGGCCAGCAAGAAGCTGGAAGACAAGGCCACCACAATGGCAACCGGCAAAGATTAGACGCGCTAGAGGGCATTGCGCAACTACATGAGCAAAGTGTATTTGGCTAACCCAAAGCACTACTCTAAAGCACATCACACGCGAGCACATCAAGGCAACAACATGCGCATGGATGGTGGAAGGAATGGTGGGTCAGCTAGACAGCAGGTGAGGGCCAAGGGTAAGCAGACCATAAATCCTCCACCGAAGAACGTTGGTGGCCATAAGCTCCCCAACAACAAGCATATCCACAACAATGACAAGCCGTAGGCAGCACGTGAGCATCGTAACGCAATCTTACGCGATGGGCTCTACCACAATTGCATCCAACGTGGCCACTTTAAGGCACAGTGCCCCAAGGCTGCTTGTTGTAGGTGAGAGGCTGCGGCGTTGGCTGCGGTTGCGGCATCTCGTGAGGATGGTGCAACAGGAGGTCACGGATAGGATTGTCGACAAGGCCGAGGTCGCAGGAATGGGCCCGGTCCTAGAGTAACGTTTATGGGACCACTTTCATGAGTGTGGATTCATATCTTCATATAAGGGTAGTAAATAAACTGATTTTGTTACAAGTTCAATCTTATCTATTGTTTTCTCCCCTTTTGTTGGACCTCATTCTTCACTTGCTGACCGTCATTGCCCACCTTGCATCCCCGGACAAGATGCATGGTTGAACATGCTTAGTGGTGGTGACACTGACCATTGTCCAAGAATTGTGTGACACAATTTTTCAAGCAAACACCCTAAAAGAAATACGTTCGATCACATTTGCGGAACCTTTGATTTTGATCCAGTAAAATCTCAAGATTGGAAGGTATTAGTCAAATTCAAATGTACCCACAAGATGTGGATGCGAATGGGTGAATCCTAGGAGTTGCGGCACCCACTGCACATATTCCGTGTTCATCACAAACCCAGCTTGCCATTGTCAAGCCCTTTGATCTCCGCCGCAGCCTCTCACCCACGCAAAAGTGAGCAAGTGCAAGTTTGCATAAGATTGACTCAAATGCCTTGAGCACACAACCGACAAGGGTGATGTTCATTTCAAGCCACAAAAGGTCCAAATGGTGGTGGATTGGCAACGTCCAGGAAAAGTTGGGAAGATTTGGTCTTACCTCGGACTTGGAAACTACTTTTGACGGCTTATGCAATGGTATTCGACCCTGATAGCACCACTGACCAGGCTCACGTGGAAAGATGTGCATTGGGATTGGATATTTGACTATGGTAACACTTCTCCTAAAGTCAAAGAGCTTCTATCCACAGGGTACCTCCTAGCTTTTTTTAATCCATCACAACTGTGCAAGGTGCGGAATGATGTGTTAGTAGAAGGACTTGGAGAAGTCCTCATGCAGAATGGTCATCCAATGGCACATGAGAGCTAGAAGCTCATCCCCGCAAAGGCGTTGTACACCACTAGGGATCAAAAGCTCCTACGGTGGTTTACACTTTCAAGATGTGGCATTGCTACCTCGGGGGCATTGAGGAGGGTGTGATGGTCGTGACCAACCACAACCCACAATCCAGTCCAAACACATCAAGACGATATGTGCATTGGAGCGAATACCTGAGCCAATACCTGGCTCAAGTATTTGCTTGGAATGAATGTAAAGCAGCGCTGTCACTTTTGAAGGATCAAGTGCTCTGGTTAAAAGCACATCATAGTTTTGTTTTTTCAAAGTTAGGGGTCGCCTAGTACCATGTTGAATGGATGAAGACGGTTGGGTACCTTCAACTTGACACTTTGTGTGTACCCTTGAATGTAATGTTTTGCTTGGTAGGAACCCATCACGGGTATGATATGGTTGTTACTAACAAAAACTGTGCCATCAAGTGGCTCATACTCATGGACCACCTATCAAGTAAAGACAAGGATGAAAAAGGAGTCATCTCCTCCTGTGTTAGCTAGCATGTTCACGGGAGTACTAGCTAGGTGTCCTCTGTACTGCATCATCATTTTCCCTCTAATATTTTGAATGAACTGGTTAGAGGACAGCAAGCCAAATTCATGGTAAATTCATAACCAGTACAACGAGTGTTGTAGTGTCCATGATTCACCCACTTGGGCCCACATGTTGTGGCCATGTGTGAGTTATGCTAGCACCTTGTAATATTCAAAATTTTCTCTGTCAAAATCGTTGACCAAAGGTACCACGAATGTGATCAAACTCATTTCTTTTAGAACATGTGTTTCCATCACTGCATTGCACTGTTCTTACATAGTGGTTGATATCTTTATCACTGAGCAAGTTTGATCATGCATCTTGTTTAAAGATGGAAGGTCTAGTGGATAATGACATTATGCAAGTGCAGAGTGTGGTTCAATGAGAGATGATGATTTACTTGAGAAGTTGGAACTCATCAGAAACTCTATTATTTTACATCCCAGTCTAAAAAGACAAACCCATAAACATGATCCATCTTTCCATCTGAGTGGTCCCAAAAAACATCATTCAGAGGTGGAGAAATTCCCACCACAGCCTTTTCCATTTCCATGACAGGGCCAACTGCGGTGGCCATGGCCCTGTCCACGGCCTTGTCTTCAACCTTTTGATGCACCATCCCCATGAGGTATTGCGGTTGTATCCAACGCCACAGCCTTTTTTCCACCACCAGCAGCTTTAGGACACTAAGTCCTAAAGTGGACAGGCCGTTACTATTTTGGTAGAGTTCCTTGCCAAAGGCAGTGTTACGCCACTCATGTGCATGCTACATTTCGTTGCTTTCATGATCGTAATTGTCGTTGGGGGCCTTCCGTCCACAGGTTTTCTTGACAGGGGGGTTTGTGGGCTACTTGCTCCTAACCGTATCCTGTTGCCCGGTTGTCCCTCTAGTCCTTGCAGTGTCCATGCACTTGTCATGACCATATTGTGCATACATGTTCGGTCATGTATCCGAGTAGTACTTTGGGTTTACTGAATACACTTCACTTATGAGGCCACAAAACACCCACTAGCTTGCCCAAGCTTGGCCCGTTTCCTTCATCCACCTGTCGGCAAAACCATCACGCAAGTAATACAACAGTAACCACTTTGGATACTTGAATGTATGCATCCCATCATCATCGGTAAAACTCTTGGCATCCTGCACAAGTGCAACGAACTCGTTCAAATAGGACTCGTATGAGCTACCCCGCTGCTTGAAGTCATTTAGCTTGTGGAAGGCGCATTATGCCCCCTTGCACTGGGTGCACCTTTTGTACATGATATTGCAAAAGGCCTTCCACACCATGGAATGCCACTTTAGGTGTGACCGCTGCGCACCCCACTCCTTAACTATGTACTTGAAGAATTTTTCTTTAAGTCATGTTATGTCAAGGTCATCCCACAGGCAAAGTGAAGCCTTGTGGACCTGCAGCATATGCTCCATGCATTTTTGCCAATCAAACAATTTCACATCCTTTGTCAAGATCTCCATTCTATGGAAGACAGACATGTTCATGACTGGTCCCAATGTTTTCAAGCTAGGCAAATAATCACCGCCACTAGCGGTGGTATCGACACTTGTGCCATGCTCCAACCGTTCCTTTGTGCAATCGCACGCTCTACAACCCCTTGTCGAGGGCATCGCATTGGTGCATTGTCTCATGAGCGGGCAGACATAGCAGCTAGTAATCACAGTAAATATTGTGATGTTTTACCCAATAATTTCAGAAAGGTTGGTGAACGGGACTTTAGCCTCGGCAATGAAATCAAGGTTCTTGCACTGTCTTTACACCTTTACCCAATGAAGGAGGATACGGTCTGTGTATATGCCTTCGAGGAGTTACACCTTTTGGAGGAAGCCATCGTCTGTGACAATGCATGAGTGGATGTGGATCTTTCCCATTACAGCCACATCATAGGAAGGGGGTCCATTCCCACTCATTTTGATGGTTTTTCATGTTCACCGTCGGTATTGATCTTCAGTATTCCCTCCGTGTGGGCGGCCATCTCAACAAGCTTCCAACAATCAGAGTGAATTTCCATCACTAAAGCGTCATCCAACTCGTTCTCACAAGAACTTCCCATGTGGCTACTTTTGATGCCTTTGTTGATCTCGGTAGCCTTGATGATTCTAGCAACTTCTTGTAAATCCGTGAACGTCCCGTTCCTCTCGAACAACTCATACAACTTTGTCATATGAAGATGGTGATTATCACAATCCTTGTCATTTTTTTTCGTTTTCAATGACGTGTTCTTTGTCGGGGTCAACATTTGCGTTGTCCTCCTCGATATAGTCTTCATTTGCATGGAAGATGCCCTGGTGTACGTTGACTTGCTCACAAACCATATTTCTTGTTTTCACACGCTTCTCGGGTTTACCGAGTTTAGCCTCATAGCCTTTGGTGACACATTTGTCATTGGATTTGCCACCATTCTTGCATTGGAGGCTCCCAAACCGTGGATTCTGCCAAGGGCATGTGGTAAAGCCAACACCACCTTGCCCTTGTTGGCCTTGGACTAACTGGTAATTGCCATGCCGTTGAGACATGCAAGTAGCACGTAACCCTTTGTGAGCATCGCTCACGACCTCAGGGAGTTATTGCTGCCTCCTAGAGATCATTCCTCTTACAACTGGTGAGGCAGCTATGATATAGATGTCTATGTTTCTGCACTGCTGTGGATAGCACAACCACACGATGTAATTTCTAGGCTTCTAGGCCGCCGCGGTATGCACAAACACGTGGATTTTAAGGCTTATCTTTCTAGCCGTGACTAATGACACAAGATGAACTGCGAGAAAAGTAAGGAACTTGAATCTATGTCACGGGATAATCAAGCGCCAACATGAGCTTTTCTCACAACATGAAAATGCAAGCAAACATTGCAAGAGGCAAGATTTCCCCACTTCTTGCCCTCCTCTTCTTGGCTTGCTTCTCTTGCTTCCTCTTGTCATGTTTGGCCTTATCTTCTTGAAATTTCAATTGTTTTTGTATTCTTTTGACACGTCTTCCTCCTCTTGGTGATGTCTCCCTTGAGCTAGCGGCTACGAAGAAGCCACCAAAAACTCAAGGTGACGTCCTTTCTTTTGGGGGACGCTCTCAAGTCACGAGTGTCCCTTGTCTTAGAAGGAGCACTGTCCCAATATTTTTTCGAGGGAGGAGAGAATCTTGAAAAGAGGAGGGAGCGTGGTGGTTTGGGTATGGAAACTCCTCACACTGTCCAACAAAATTCAACGTACAGCTCATTTAGATTTGTCCAACACACTTTATGGTGCTTAAAGTACACTTGTGACCATAAATGTCTATTCCCCTTGTTTTCCTCATGAGTATGACTTGCAAACTCCAAATGTTTACAGCAAAATGCTGAGCCTACAACCTGGTTGTACAATGTACTTGTCTCCATAAGAAACATGATGTATGCAAAAACAACTACATGTTGAAAGGGGTAAAGTACCGTAATATGTACCTCGTTTGATACATCCCAACTATACACGGGTCCCCTAAAACATGCATGTGGGCATTTTTGCACTTACCTTTATGGCCTTTCGCGCATCGACCTCAGGATTTTTACGCCCTTTGGCCAAGGGCATTTTTGCCACCTCACCAGACCTCCGGTGTTACGTTTGTGAGTTTGACGGCCTTGACCACTCTATATTTTACTCCACTCGAGTATCGCAAATTATGTCAATGTTTTCATATCGTTCATTTGACTTCTTGATGGCACTAGAACTTTATGGCAGTGCGCCTTGATGTTCCTGAACCCCCCTCACTTGTAGGTAGAGTTTCACAAAGCAACCACTCGTGGTGCGATGTCACATGTGTTGCATGGCTCAAGCACCAAGTACCCAATGTATGCCTCATTGTGATTATCGTCATTGTGAATGTGTGTTTGCCTTGTTTGACCCTTTTCAGCAAAGTACACTCACCACTTAAAACAAATCATCCATTTGTGCTGATTCCTCAAATTGTCTACTACTGTGTACCTCATCCTTGTGAATCACTCATGACCGCTTGGTGCAACAATTGTCTTCAGAGCACAACAAAGCTAGAGGAACAGCCAAAACATTAACTATAAGGCTACAACATTGTATGAGTCTTCAACGCATCTCCATCGTTCAGAAATTTTGCAGAACTTGCGATGCGAATGGTGAGTGAAGCAAGCGCACCTTCTTGCGAGAAATTATAATCGGTGAAGACTCTAGCCATGGAGGGTCAGCAGCTCGTGATGCTATTTAGGTGAACCTGGTACTGGCTACGGCTTTTTTAGTGAATGGTGTAACAACGATAAACCCTACGGCCAACGCGATGATGGATCCCTCCGGCTCCGTGAACCCTTCGTCCCCACATGCCCGCTAGGCCGACACCTAGCGCAATGAGAGGCACCGGCCTAGAGGCTTGCATCAACGAAGACATGTAATAGAAGCTGTCGAGACTCGAGAATTTCAACATCCATCTACTCCAAGAACTCAAAGCAGTGATGGAGGAGTTACAAAACTTGCTCGCACAAGAAGCAATGCTTACGGAGAAAAATCTTCAACTCTCGAGTGCATCCCACATTCAACCAACACATTCTAAACTGTGTGATTGTGAAAACTCTAAGGGATCGGAAGTCAAAATGTGGCTGACAAGTTTGGTGGTGTCCGTCACTGCTTCTGGAGTCAACAATGACAAGAAGAATATTGACCTCGCGACCTTTCTTTTACGTAGCATGGCCTTGAGTTGGTGGTCCGACCTAAAGAGCATCCAACAGTAGCAGAAGACTAGTGAAGCTCGATCAACTGCTCACATGACCATTCTCATATCGTTGACCACATGCATTCTTCCTATTCATTCTATCAAATTGACGTGGCACAACTCTTGAACTCCACCAGAAAAGTGGAATGACTTCATGTGTGCCACATTCACCCGCTTTGGAAAGTTGAACAAGAAGTCTAACGCACAATACAAGCTAGAATGCTTACATTGGCATTCCTGTGTGGCGAAGTGCACACATTTGTTTTGCAAAATCATCACAGGTAGCAACGTCATCCTCGTCGAACTTTGATTCTACTACAACGACCTCAAACATGAGATTAGGCAAGCAATTACCATTCTCGGCATTCAGGGTGACCTCCCCGTGAATGATAAAAACAGCCACTTCCATTGACATTGTACACTAGAATGCTCAGATGGAGAAATCTAACGGCCAGCGACCCCAAAGCCACAACCCCTATCATGGTGGACGGAAGTCACAGTTTGGAAAAACCCAGTCTCTCATGGAGATTGACACTGTAGATCAACGCAATCAATGGCTATGCTGGACTTGCGAGAAGCCGGGACGCATCTTGTACAACTTTAAGAATTGGCAACAACATGCCAAAAAGTAGGGAAGTGGCAAAGATCAACGGGGAGTCAGGGAGTGGCAAAGGGCAAGAGTAGACATTAGAAGTCATGTCTGGTCTGAAAGATCTACGCCAACCGACTACCCATATGAGCGGCTCAAATCACCGGAGATGATGGTTCATGCGGAAGTTGGATTTGCAGACCAGACCAGGAGTGTTTGAAGGAAGAATCATCGACGGATGAGTGCAGATTTGTCAACTATCAGAACCTCTCCAACTACGAATCAGAGATCTTCAAGACGTAACGGTTAGGAGAAGTTTCCCAAAGAGCAACACAAAGTCATCCTGTATACCAACACAATCTGCATGCTGGAGTAGCGGATTGGTCTACTTCAGTAGAAACCGTAGAAAAGGACACCTGCGTCTTATCCTGCGACCCACAACGTAACGGTGGTTGCAGGAAGCAGTCGAGATGGAAGCAACGGAGGAAGCTGTAGCAGTCACAAATCCTCAATCGATATCTCTATACATGGCCAAAAGATAACTACGATGCAAAGTCCAAGCGTGGCTAAACAGGGGAAGTGGCAGAAACTACAGTAGCCCGGACAACCACATTGGCCTCGACACCTGACAAGCTTGCAACTGTCTTGTAGGTTTTTGCACCATTCGTTGAGTTTGAAGGAGTTTTTCCTCTTGAATTTCCATGAGGGCTGCTTCTACAGCAAAGTAGTAATCACCAGGTAGACCTCAAGCTAGGCAGCAGGCCGACGGCGATGAGGAATCATCGGATGAGTGACCACAAGCTCACCAAACAAAAACATCAGGTGGAAAAAATGTTGGGTCAGGGATTCATCTCAACATCCACGCCACCTTATGTGACACCTGTACACTTTCTGAAAGAGAAAAAAAAGGGAGGGTGCAAATATGCATGGAATACTGAGCGTTAAACGACATCACCACCAAGAACGACTACGCCCTCAAGTGAGCATTTAAAGTTTTCATCAACTCTGCAAGGCCTGAATTCTCGCCAAAATCGGCCTACAAAACGGTTATCAGAAAATCCCCATGTCTGATAGGGACATCAAGAAGACATCATTCCAAACCAGATACGGGCAATAAGAGTTCACAGGTATGCTTTTTGGAATCACGAACGTACCTGATACATTCATGATAACAATATGTAAAACTTTAATCCCATACGTTGATGACTTTGTCACCATGTATCTCCACGACATCTCATTGTACAACTACATCTCGGAAGAGCACAATGGACATCCCCAGAACATTCTTGATATCTTGCAAAGAAACATACATTACATCGAACTCTCAAAATGCGAGTTTAGTCACCGTTTGCTCGAGGACAGACGGGTCATTGTGGATCCGAAAATGGTGAAGGGAGTCACTCATTGGCCAATGCCGACCAATGTTCCGGGTGTTCAAGTGTTTGTGGGTTGTTGTGACTACTATCGTTGAGTTGATACATGCTTGTTTTTTGTAACAGACTACCCCAGGTGTCAGTGCCTTTTTGCAGATCTCACTCATAAAACCACTGAGTGGATTTGGGAAGACGAGGAACAGAAAGCATTCAACTTATGTTGAGACGCTCTGACCTCAGCGCCAGTCCTAGGATTTGTAGATCCGACGATGGACTACGTCATGGCCATCGACACATCCGTTTGAGCATTCAAAGCACTTGTCCTCCAAGACAACAGTGGTGGAGAACAACCGGTTACGTACATGTCAGTAAAAAATGTGGCCCGCAACTCAACTAAATGGTGCACAAAAAGGAAATACTCGTAGGTGCACATGCGTTCAATCCATTGCGGTGCTGCGTAGGATGTCGGTGGTGCATCATCCGCACTGATCATCACACACCTAAACATCTTAATACTCAGCCAATTTGAGCCGCCAACAAACTAGATGGATGAGTTTCCTCCATTCCAACTTTGACTACGACATTGAGAACCGACCGAGAAAGACAAATCCAGCAGATGCTCAAAGTCGACGACCAAACTTGATGGCCGAGCTCAATATGCTACTCATAAAAAAAATACTCGTACCTCGTGAGGCCATTTGCCAAGGGCTATGAGGAGTTCAGCTGGTACGACATGACCAAAATCTGGTTCAACAACCGCAATTCACCTTGGGGGCTCACTCACCAAGTCCTCATACCACCAAACGAGGAACTTTGATGGATGCTAGTGGAGGAATACCACGACACATGGCCAAGTGGACACTTATGCAAGGACAAGAAGCTAGTAGAGTGTTATTGGTGGAACAAGATGCAGATCAACGTGGCAGCTTTGAGCAATGCGACACCTATCAACAGAAAAAAAGTCTCATTGCATGAGACCACATGGACTACTCTAGAATGTCCCTGTTTTCTGCCACATAGCCTCCGGTCAACATCAGCATGGACTTTGTGATGGGGTTGCCCGCCACTCTCGAGGTCTATGGCGCCATCCTTATGGTGGACAGATTTTCAAGAAAATTGCATTTCATCCCGATGAAGACCATTGTAATCGTGAAGGGAGTAGCACAATTGCTTCTAGATCAAATCGTGCGGCTCCACGGCGTGGGACGTTCCATCATCGATGACCAAAACAACACCTTCACTAACTGTTTTTGGCGCGAACAGATCACACGTTATGGCAGTCGGATCCAGCTATTGATGCCAACCGACAGCCAAACCGAGGGGACCAATCAGACTCTTGAACAACTATTCCATACTTTTTGCGAGCCACCTGGCACTGGTTGGACACAAAGTTGCCAGCCGCCAAAATTGCATACAACTCGGCAACTTCCACGATGGGTAAAATCATGTTTGAAGAGGTCTATGGCAAACTTCCTGCCACACCGGCATGACTTCAAAGCCAGAGCAATGGTGCTGGAATTGACATCCATCGACAAGATTTCTCTAGTGTTTGGGAGGAAGCACGATGAAATTTTGCCGAGACACAAGCATGTATGAAGTGCGAAGCGGACTGACATTGCAATAATGATGTCTTACGCGATTGCTATTGCATCTTACTCACCTAGGAAAACATCAAACTCCGAGGACAACAATTCACAAAGCTCAAACCCCCCTCATTGGAACCGTTTGATATCAAGCAAATGCAAACACTCGCTATCACTCAACTCCCCTACGAGCAAGCTCTAGCACTTAAGGAACCCTAGCAAGAACTTCCCCGGGCAGAGACATCACTCATGTGCCTCCTATTCAAGTGGACGTGGATACATAGTACATAATTGAATACATCTTTGAACATGGAAGCTGTGGAAAAATGACTGAGTATTTGGTAAAGTGACTGAGTATCTAGTCAAGTGGCACTTCTACAATACCACACACAACAATAGGGAACCTTACAAAAACCTCTGATGTTTTGATCATCTCGGAGGTTTAGAAAGCTACTATCGTCAT
>SZWC01016144.1:45452-58935 GCA_023375785.1 Penium margaritaceum
GCAACCGTAGTAGCAGCAGCACGCGTAGTAGTAGGAGTAGCAGCACCAGCGGTGACGGCAAGCAGTCGCAGCACAACCGCACGGCAACAACAGCAGCAGAGACAACGTCAATAGGCAATTGCAGCGTGCAACCGCAACTACTCACTCTCGCAGTAGTAACAGCAAGAGCAGCGTGTGCAATAGTTACCGCCGCAGCCGCAACAACCACTGCTGTTGCTTGCTTGCAGCGCAAAGCTGCCTTGTAGTCTTGCGTTACAAGAGGATTTCACCCATGGGTGATCTTCGTGGTCGGCGAGCTTGCCAAGCAAGCTCGCTTAAGGAGTGAGCTCCTCGAGCAAGCTCGCTTGACGACCTCGCTCGAGTCGAGGTTGGAGCCTGCAAACCAAAAAAGGGGGGGGGGAGAGAGGACAGGGGGCTCCTTGAGTGGGGCACCCAAAAACAACCCCCAAAGTGACACCCAAGGAGGTGGCCCCTTAAGAAAAAAGGAGGGGGGGGGAGAAAGGTAGCAAAAGGAGGAGAGGACAAAGGTGGCTTGACGCCATAGCCGACAACTGACAACGGCGAATGGAGCAGTTGTCGTAGTTGCACCAGTAGCAGCACTAGGAGCGCCAACGACTGTACGAAGTGTGGCGAGGACCACCACCGTCGACATTTACAGCGGCCGTAGGCAGCAGCAATAGTAGCAACACCACCGAAGGTGACTAGAGGTCGCACATTGCAGTTGCTGAGCAATAGCAGCATAGCAATTGCGGAGCAGTTGCACCGCAGCACACCACTAGCATGGTGGTGGCCGTCCTCGTAAAGGCGTCATATCACGTCTGAGAGACTGTGCTTTGATCGCCCACCTCCCCCTGTGGCATTGTGCCAGCGGGAGCAACTACTTTGTGCACTCACCCGCGCTTAGCTCCGAAGATGAGCACACTGGCATGGCAAGGAGTTTAGCCGGCGCCATGGTTGGTACCGGCTCTGCATACGTGGCCACTGTCGTGCCCAAAATGGTACTTTCAGCTGTGGCATACGCCTTAGGCGTCTAACGGCTTTGCCTACTACTACTATGGGAATCATCTCCATGGCTGGCGCCTGTGTTTCGAGCGCCCTGCTGGTTGGCGAGTCTCATGGATACGGTTCCGCCCTTCTTCTTCACCATCCGACTCAGAGACACTAGTCAATACTGTGGCACCCCTCAGTGGAGCTATGGTGGTGTTGTGCGCTTAGCCCCAGAGTCTAAAGCGCATGGTGCAACAACTCACAGACCATGTGGTCCTTGAGTAAGCTGTTTCTACCATGCTGCTTCAGGTACCCCATCTTCCTCCTCACCATCCTCACCTCCATGAGTCTCATCACCTGATGATGACACGCCTCCCGACCTTAGCTCCACATCTAGCACCCTTGGGTCCGTGCTCGAGTCAGTTGCAGTCATCCCAAACTTTGACCCCTCCGCTTCTGTGGTAGTCCCTTTAGCTTTTCGTCGTTGCTGTCACACTCGGCACATGAGGCAGTGGACGACACGTTTGGCGAGGCGTGCCTAGGAGGTAGCAACAGTCGCAGTACTGGCAAACATTACCGCGGAGATGACTCTCTTGTTCCCAGTCGCAGGGTTGGTGGGGCATCCCTTCGCAACTTCTACAGATGCATCGTTCGGTGGGGGGATGGAGTGTCCGCGGATAACCACGGGAGAGCACACGAGGGATGTGACGGACGGTGCTTCATGAAAGGGCGCTCTTCATGAGGACGAGGCATCCCAGCAGTGCTCTGACGTAGAGTCCGAGATGGACGTGTGCTCCGACGCGGAGTTGAAGGCAAATGTAGAGATTTAGATGGAGATGGAGACTGTAGTTGACTTAGCAGAGAGCACGACTAGAGACACAGGTGTGGCAGGAGTAGTGGATGGGACAGTAGTATCAGTGGCGATGACAGCTGACACATGTGGAGCAGACGTCGAGGTAGTGGGCGTTCCGGCAGCCATCGATGTCATGACAGTAGCAGTAGTTGCAGTCACGGCTACTGACGGGACGTTGGCAGTGGACGCCCTAGTTGGTGTAGACACCATGATGGTCTTCACTCTTGTAGCAGATGGTACAGCCTCTGTAGGCTTAGACACTCCCTCGGCCACAGCATCAGCCATTGCAGGTACACATGCGGAGGGGGTACCCAGAGAGGCAAGAGACGTCGAGGTTGCCAGCACTTCCCCTATGGCCGGTGCCATTGCGGTAGTTGTGTGTGGAGGTGCAGCCGCCGTAGAGGATGCAGCGTGAGCAAGAGTTGATGCACTAGTAGCCGAGCGGACCCCTGCACTCGCGCGTTAACACTTTGCGCATTGCGACAAGGAGGATGCAGTCGCACGTGTGCATAGGCATCTGCAGGACCTCACGCTTGAGTTGCATGCAGAGAGCACACGTTAGAGCACCGCAGGCACCGTGGGTCGTCGGGTAGCGGCAATAGACACCGAGGATGTGTACACATACCTCGAGGCTGCTAAGTGGACGTTCAACGGTGTAGTGTGGAGACGGTTGGACTTGCGCCGACAGTTGGAGGAGGCCATATCAGTGTATGCTTCAGCAGCGACGGCCAGTTAGATTTATTCCACAACTGATCGCCCGCACGCAACAGATACAGGCGGTGTGCAAATCATTAACACGCAAGCATGTTGTAGGTGATGTAGTTGGAGGAGGCCCTCAGCGCTGCAGTAGTCATACCAATAGGTGATAGCAACACTGACGACTACGACGACGACGACGACGACGTTAGCGGCGACAACGCTCTAGGGTGAGGCTATGTGCGAGCACATCCGATCAGCATCATCATCACCCTTCCTATTGTTTTGTAGGGGTGTGTGGCCATGGGGGAGCCGTGCTTCCTCTTGAGGGATTGTGTTGGGCACGGCCATGAGCTTTGCTTGTACTGTTAGCCCCTGTAGCCTATAGAGTGTGTTGGTGTGTAGGCTTTGGCCTGACACCCTTCAGAGGACAGCGTGGTTTGTTTGTGTCTGGCACGATGCTCCGATTGAGGTTATACTTGTCAAGACCCGCGCACCTGGTCACTTGTACCGGTATGACGTGGAGACCCACTCCCTCCATGTATTATATGTATTCCATGCATGCGAGCAGGTGTGGTCAAGAACCGGACCCCAAAGACATGTTCCAGGGTTGTGAGGAGACCTTATTACTTTGTACCTCTTGTGTGATTTTTGGTACAAGGGTATGTGATTTATGTCTTGCACGGTCGAGACCAGGGCACTTGGTGAGTTACACCATTGTCACTAGGAGACCTTATATTGTGGTTGGTGTTTGCAAAAGACACTACGTTTAGGCCCTCACTCGTCATTGTGGTGACAACTGTGTCAGCGAGGGGGGATGCTGGTTTGGGTGGCTTCCACCCTGCACGAGCGACGACCGTGGCGATTATCCGTATACCCCGCACTAGTGGTATAAAGCAATAGTAGTAGAGAGCATGGCGACATGATCCTTGCTACGGACGCAGCTGGCGCCGGAGCAACGACGAGTGGTGGCCGCATGCACCAACAACTGCTAGACAACTGCCAGAAAACTGCCAGGGTGCTTGCTTGGGTCCTTTCCGATTTTTTTACAGATGCTAGAGTTTTCTCAGTGGACTAGCTCTCGAGCCGGGTTTGCATGTTTTACATTGTCTATCCACCGATTGATGTCGGTTTTGTGCGTGCGACCAGTTGTAGCGTTCGGCTCAAGATTCTGCATTGCCAGGCTGAGACAGTGATGCGTTTGGGTGCCTGTGGGCATGTTTATGGCCAAAATAGTGGTTTTGGGCTGGTTTTAGGAAAAGCTTACACTACACGTATGTTACTTGCCGTGTGCCGCGGCAAGTGTTGTGTTCTTGTCAATCCTCATTTCTCTACGCACATGTTTTATTTATGGAAGCACATTTGACAATCTGTCGCCTAGCCAAATCCTTGCAGTATCGTGTCCGACCTATGTTGATGCCGCGAGCTGACTGAGCGCTGACGCCTAGTCAGTGGCAAATGTACTAGGAAACTTCCTTGCAATCACATTAATGACATCGGCCATAATCGAAAATGGTTGAGAGAAGTACTGCGAACCGTATCAATGCTTCGACATTGTTCAGGCGACTTCTCAACAGCGCTAGAATTTTATAAAACCGTGCCTCGATATCTTTCAACCCCCAGTTGTGGATGGAGTTCCTCGAAGCGAGCACTCATTACGCGATGTCGCATGCGTTGCTCGGCTCGAGCGCCGAAGACCCAACATATGCTTCATTGTGATTTTGACACATGTTATCGAAGTATCAGTTACTTCCTAATACAATCATTAATTTGTCCCTGTTACCGGAATTGTCTCCTCTTGCGCACATCATCCCTGTGAACCTACCACATTTTGCTCGCATAACATGATGTACCACTCCATCTAATGAAAAGAACCATACATTGTCAAATGTTCGAATTAAAGAGTACCGAGTGCAAATTGGATTTTCGTGGTGGGAGTGGTGGCTTAGATTTCTTCTTTTATGGGAAGGATCGATGGCTGATTCTCTCTTGAGCGAGAGGAAATGAGATTAAGGTTGAAAACATAGGCGGGAGCAGCTTTCTTTCACCCAAATAGAAAACAAGTGTCAGGCTTTTCACGCAAATCACGCATAGGGTAACATAGTAGTCAAACAAAAGAATTCACATTTTTATCTTGCAAGTCCGCCTGATCAACTGTATTTGTTTTGGAACAATAAAGGAAGGAATTAAATGAGTTTTTTAATCACCCAGGTTTGTAGTGGTATTCCCTGACAATGTTGGCCAGCTATAGACATTTTTCCATGAGAAAAGTGTGGGATATGCATTCAAAATTTTCATAAAGTGCAGTTGAAATTGAAAAATTTCGCATGTTTAAGATTTTACAGATTTTTTTCGCATGGAATGTCTACAATCACATACAGATGTTTTTCATATTTCAAGCCGGGATTAGTTCTTTGGCTAGTCTAGCAAAGAGTACTGACCTTAGACAACTGGACCGAACCTTATGTCCATGTCGTCCTGATTGGCGTTGCTTCGTGGATTTTGTGATGTCCGGTTCGTTCACGATGAGCACCTAACAGTGCAGTCCGGCTGGCCGATTCTTACATCCGCCATAATCTTCGCTCCGTCATTGGTGGACCCGTTAGAAAAATGACCGACCCAGCAATCACGATTTTCTTGCAACATATTTTGGCCACGAAACGATTGTGAAGGGTTAGTACGCAACCCAATGGTGCACGTAAACCACCGTGCAGGAGTGACACAGAGAACACGAATTGGAAAAGAGATTGCGATTTGCTGGTAAGTGCATAAGATGGAAAAACTATCCTGTTTTCGCATGATTCCATCTGACTCGAATCGAGAAACTGTTTCTTTTTAACAGTGTATTTTCATATCAAATGTTGTTCAAAGAAGGACCGTGGGATATTTGCTTGCCGAAGGCGTATTTTTCACAAACGAGAGTGGAATGGATCCCGATCGTTAGCTGCAACTTCACTAGAGTTTGCCAAGCTAAGGGTATTGTTGGCGTGGCACGATTTACGGTCCCTGTCCTCCAAGCTACACGACCTCGACTTCGTCGGCGTATCTCGCAAACAACTCGACCTCGGCCGATCGTCCGCTGGACACCGTTCGGACGATCGACCAAGGTCGTGCAGATTACCAGACACGGGACCGATGTAGAGGTCGAGTAGATCAGAGGAGTGCCGCGCCAAACACACCCTAAGCATTTTCAATCTGCTGCACTGGAGCGATCCAACTTCAATGTTCTTTGTACGGTACTGACCGGCGGAAGGGTCAATAATCTTCTTTCCTGTCCACTTCATGATCTTGCATGTCGGTTTTCCCTCGATGGAATACCTGCTACCGCTTAATGCCAGGTCAGCCCATCAGGGGAAGATGCATCTGTGTCAATTTGGAGGCAGCAGAGACTGAAGTTAGTCAAAACCGTGTCATTCGTGATGGAAAAGACAACAATTGTACGACATAGAACAGATGAGAAGAATCCGGATATCAAATAAACCTATTGGATAAACATAACTTCCAAAAAACTAGAAATCAATGTTAGCTTACCTGTGGAATCACATACAAACGTGTCTCAAACGGCAGACAGAAATGCAATTCCCAAGCTCTTCCAACCAAAAATAAGTCTACAAGCCTTGGATATGAATTATTATGTGTTATGCAAACTTAGTACTTGGGAAGAAGGATTATCTACCTTTTCACGATCACTTTCTTGCACATTTGTGCATATGGTATCAATTTAAGGTAAATATTTACACGTGTTAACACAAGGGGAAGAATTTTTGACCTTAATTTTTAAATATAAAACAATTTTTGAGACTTCCTTAAAGTTATTAATTCATAGCAATACAAGGAAACTTTAACATGTAGCTTGAACTTTGGTTGATTAAAACAAATGATTTAAAAATGAACAACATGACTATGTTAAAGTCATAAAATTGTCAGAAAATTACTCCTCAAACCGAATGTGGTGGGATGACTCCGTCATTAATCAATTTACTTAACGGAATTATTTTATCATATGATGAACAACCCCTACGTAGTTGAATTTTCTCCTTATATTTCTCATTTGGCATTCCATCTGATCTACGCTTTGTCTTGAAAACATGGGTTCAACGAAGAAACCATTTTTTAAAGAATGGTATCCATGACACCATTTTAGAAAAATAGCTTTAAACAAAACAAACATGAAAAAAAGGAGGAAAACTGCTCATGAGTTTTGTTTTATGTTACATTCACCACATGACAAAAACTAGATTACATTGATATTCTTTCTTCAGACTTGTTTCTTAGTGGAGACTTTTTAAAAGGTGAGAATTGTTCTTATAAAATTATTTATTCATACAAATGATGTTAAAATATTACAAAGCTTACATGATCTAATCCACAAAGTTCACGATGTAAAAATCAATAAAAAACTTTTAAAATCAAAATGATATTCTTATGGACACAAGGCCTCTTCTTTAGACACTGTGCATGTTGGACGACATTATTACATCCCTCATGAACGTGAGTCACTAAAATGTGCAATTGGAAAATTTGACTACATTTTTGGCCCATGGTGTGTTGACATGAACTATTTTGCAACATTTCGTGAAGGGAATTGAGGCCACCTACCCTAAGGTGTAAATTGTTTTCTCACAAGTCTTGAAACATTTGACCACTGTCTAGAATGGGTAACACAAGTGTCACAAATCGTATAGAGGTTTCATTTCTTTGGTTGACCTCTAAAAAAATATTGAATATTTAAAATATTAACCGTGAAAATATCAAAACCATTATTTCTTGGTGATGTTCATTGAAGAAATCACTCATGTCGTTATGTCACATAAGTCCCTCCACTTGAGCACCCAAGACCTGATACATGCTACACCCTGTTTCTCATAACTATACATTTGGGTTCGACAGATTTGGCACTCAATCAAGCACACTTCCTCTGAATTACACGTTATGAAAATTTACCTATACCTCATTTAACTTCTGCTTTGCACCTCCTCTATGTTGACCAATTCTACTTTGGTTGGTGCTTGAGGGGCGTCCTATGTACCAACTCAAAGTAATTCATCTTTAACATTTCTCTAGTCAATACTATTATAAGAACATTTCAGGCCTCATGACAAATAGGAATGGAGCAAGCGCACTGGCCAATGAGTATTTGAAACTGATAAAGACTTACATGATGGAGGATTAAAAATACGTCGTCACCAACAATCTTGATACATACTAGAAGGTAAATGTAAAATTTATCAAAAGTGGCAGTACACCACTCACCTTGATGACTAGCCACATGAAGCAACCCTCAAGTTTGGTGAACCATTTGCCTTTGTGGTTACGTGCCAGGTTGGCACCTAAAACAAAGTAAGACACCAACGAATGAGCTTAAACCATTAAAAAATTGTGCCTAATGTTCCTGGGAATAAGTATCCCAATAACACTACTTAAAAAACTTTAACTTTGATGATTTTTGAATTGCTAACATGATATTATGAGCTGTTTATAGGGTTCAAATTAATTAGGTGGCATGTATGAATTTGATGAAATCTCAAGTGCTGCACTTTTAATTTGACAAGCTCACTGGTTTGATTCTTTGTTAAAAAAATGACTCGACCGTTGAGGTCTCAAAAGATTAAGACCCGATTTTCGCCTTTCCTTGATACTATCTAATGATCCTTTCCACAATGGTGAGTAACCTACCTTAGCATTTAAAGCAACTAAAGTCAATGCAAACGATGGTCAAATGGAAAAATGAAGGAAAAATTACAAGTTGAAAGACATTAGAAACAAAAGAATGTTTACATAAGATAAGCAAAAGGTTGTGGTAAAGCATTGATTTTCGAGATTTGTTTTTGATTTGATTATGAGACGTGTATGGAGTCCATGAGTTTTTCTTTAGTAATTATTAAGATACAATGAGGGGTGAAACGTTTCACATTAAAATCATATATTTTTTAAGGTGTTAATAAAATAAAGCAATCTGGTGATGGTAAAGCTCTTTAGTATGTACAAATGTGAAGAAATAATCATCAAGAGAACCATCCAACCCTTTGAAATCCCAGAATTTCATTAGCACTTGTGGAGATTTTTAACCCAACAATCTCCTAATGAATGGTGGTTGATATGTGGATAAGTGTTTGCAGGTGCAAATAAAATTTTTTAGGTGAAAACTTATAAAAAAGCAATGGAAATTCTGGCCTTGCTTTTGTAAAAAAAATAAACTATTAGGTGGGCCTAAAGACCATAAAAGAATACTCAGTGACTACCTCAGCTGAATGAATTTCTCACACAATTGCATTGAAATTGCCAACGACATACTTTTCAATTCTCTAATAGATAAATCTAATGTAGCAAGTCTCTCTCACACTATTAGAAAAACAGATGGACCTTTCATTTCATTGAAAAGCAAACAAAAAGACAGACACATGGTGAAAGATTTAACTTTTGTTTCATTTGCCTAGTGAATCATGGTTTAAATTAGTTTCTATAATATAATTACTAAAAAGGTTCTTGCCATAACAAAATTAGTATCATTCTTCATAATTGCCAAAACTTTGCAATATAGAGTACGAAGGAAAAATGTTTGCACACGGTTTCAAAACCTCATTGCATTAGAAATGCAAATTGTAATTCTTCAATGCAGGAATAAAATGAATGTAGTTCTTCAAGTGTTCACGAGGATGGTGGCCACATGAGGTCTGAAATGATGAAAAATGTCTCTCGTATGGAAATCAATGCTGATAAGAAATGTTGTTTGTGAGGACATTCGACTTGTCAAAAGGCCAAGCTATAGCTTGAATCATTGTAAATGGTGTTATAACAAGCAAAGGGGTGGTATTTATAGATAGAAAATGATTATTTAACAAATAGTTGAGTTTAGTTTTAGGATTTGAACCTGTTTGTTGAGAGAAAAAATGGCTTTATTGATTTTCAAAGTGATTGGCTCACCACATCGTTAATCAGTTATCTCTACATAGATTAGTTTTGGAGGGGTACAAGGAACACCATTTCATGATAATTTTATGCGTAGGATAGAGGTTATGTTAAAGTTTTACAATGTTTTGTTTCATTGGATGAAGGTGCCTCTATCAATAATGTGATCAATGTCATGGTGTTGAAGTTTGGTTCTAGAACAAAATGAAGTTCTTTGAAAGGTAGATTATTTTATGGATGGTTCGTAACTATGAAATGTATAAACCTTTTCAACTATTAATGAAATATGTGTAAGAATATTTCTTTGTAGAACACATCAAATGAGGGATGACACTTTTATGATTGGAAGATGTTTGCAATACTAATACATACCATGTGTTGGCCCGAGATACGACGTTTTTCCCATTCAGCATTAATAGTAAAAATTAATTTTTCCTTTTGCTAAATAATTCAAAAGACAATGCTAGTATTTGAAAGTTGTATAGGACGAATAAATGGAGGGATTATTTCCATTGAAGAAAATCTACTAATATTGATGGACTTGGCCTAAGTTCATCTTTAAAGAGAAATACTAGTTGCACTTCCACTCGAAGAAAATTAAAGGAGATTAAATTATTTCTAAAATTGAAAACCATTGGCTTTGTCAATTCTATAGCCAAAATTTAAGTGTTGAAATTCTATTTGAGAATTGTGAATGGAATTTTTCCAAAACAATACCTAGAGTGTTACCTTAAGAATGGAAAATTGATCACGAAATAGACATTTTGTAAGTAGTAGCATAATTGTGAAGGGAACCTATTGGATGGGCAACCACATTGTTACAAAAATATAAAAGGAACTTGATGATATGCTTCATCAAGGATTCACGAGGTCATCTTCTTGACTTTACCTGACACTTGTAACTTTTGTTAATAACGGATTAGGTGTGTTATGGACGTGTTTGGACTTTGAGGCCTTAAACAATCCCTCAAAAATCACTATCTCCTTGCATTTGTAGATGATGTTTTTTTATAAGAACTCTAGGGTAGGGATTTTCAGCCAAAAGGATTACTACATCAATCGTCACATGATTTGTGTATTTGTTAAGGTAGTTAAATCAATGATGATTTGCGTCCGATATAGTTGCATCTTATTCATGGTCATTCCATTTGGACTTACTGATGCGTCTAAAATGAGAGTGATGAATAGTGATTTTTTCAGATTAATGTATGATGTGTTTTTTTTAACGTAAAAAACATGTAACTGTAGAGGCACATATTCGAGCATCACTATGGATATCTTACAAAGGCTTTGAAGACTATACAAAAGTGAAAATTCTATGGAAAAATCTTCAATCATGTGTTTTGTTTTTAGTTATTTTGTTTGCCACACCATAGTAGTTTTTTGGTTTTCTATTGACAAAGTGGCATTCACTTATGTATGGTACGATTTAATGGTTTTGTGATCATTCATTTACTACCATTGATGGAAAGAAGTTTATGATTGGGTTTTAGTGCTTTTTTCCAATGTTGTTCCTGCTCCTGTTTCGGAATAAAAAACGAAAAGTGTTGAAATACATGAGAAATTCTTTGAATGGAGAGCCTTTTGCACAATTCATGGACCGAAAAGTGGATTATGTGATGTTTAGCTAAGCATTTGATGAAGAAATCAGACCCATCCTTTGTTAAGACAACATCGTTGAAGAAGAGCGAGTTGAGTACAAGTAAAAAAACATGCAATCCAGAACTTAACTACGTGGTGTAAGAAGAATAATTGTTTGCTATTGTTCACTAATTCATGAGGAGGAGATGTTTTTCGGAATGCGTATGATATGTCATCATACTTACTTGCATGTACTTATGTTTTTGGAAATCTTTGTAGATTTTAGGTGTTCAAAAACTCTATCAATGGATCTTGAAGCCTTAATTCGGCTATTGTATTGAGGATTAACTTTGAAAAACAAGTCCAACATATGCTCTAAGTTGAACATGATGCTTGATGGTCGAGCTACACATGCTACCCGTGGAATAAGACGCGTACCTTATGAGGCCATTGAGAAATGTTTCTGATTTTGGCTGATAGTAGTGATCTAATATGTCCTTTGACAACCCTTACTAACAGCGTTGATTGAGTTACCAAGATTTGAAAGCACAAAACAAAGAATCATGATGGATGTTGTTAGAGGAATGTGATAATTGTCGTGTAGGTGGATTCTTTTATGAGGATAAGGAGCTTGGAAAATTTAGCAAATGTTATTAGTGGGGCCAAAATCAAAGTAATGTGGTATTAATTCACAAGTTTTGTAATTCCTCTAAGTAGTGGAAATCTCGTTGTAAGAGGAAACCATGAGTGATTGTACCACTCCATGTTTTAGTGGAGGTATAGGTCGACATTCTGGTAATTAGGAAATTGTGACTAGACTACGTGTCATGCCCAATTGATGTGATGCTATCCATGTGATCGTGGACATGTTTCCTAGAGTTTTATGATTAATACAAAAATGACCATTATGAATACAAAGGCAACACCAATTGTTATTACACCTACACTGAGTGTCATGTACGTTCATGAACGTCAAAGATAGTTGCTACACCTACCATTTCTATCGTGAAGTCATGATATCGTAAGACAGTTGGATCCAACTGTTTACAACATTGCGTATGAAAGCAATGGGAAGATGAATTGGAATGAGACACTCAAGCAATTTCCTTGCACTTAATGTGATCCTTGTGGTATTGATTAGGTAAGAAATTCCAACCATCGAACTCGAATACAACTCAATGAGTTCAAATTCAACTGGTAAGACTATGTTTAAATGGTTTGACGAGAAATTTCTCTTCATAATGGTAGGAATTTGAAGAAAAAGCTTTTATCTGATCATTAAGATTTTGTGAAGATAGAAGAATAAAAGATTGGACAAGGCTTTGTGAAGCTAAAATCTTGCTGGTTAGGTCATTTAAAATCATGCAAATGCAAATGTTGGTTGTTGTTTCACTTATCCTATTAGCAAGCATGACAATCTTGCAGGTCTTGTTTGTTGACAAGCTCATTTACTACCATAACGGAAGAGAGAGATTCATTAGTAGACATGGTGTTGCTCTACCCCAGATATGATTAGATGGGTTTATGCAGTTTTGATTGAGGACATGCTTAGATGCTAACACCATGGAAAAGCATCCAAATTTATGGTCACATGGCTTGGCGACAACATCACACATCATCGAGGAACCCTCTGACAACTTATGACACTTTGACCATGTGAGCATCGATTACTAAGAGCGTCACTAGTTTATGTCTGTTTATCTTCAAGGATATCGCATTCAAAATCGGGGAAAGCGATACACCCCGGTCATATAAGAGTCCTTCAAATTTGAGAGTGGGAGTTTTTCCATTTTGTTTATGACCCATGATGCATCAACCTTGGGATTTCATGCTGTTCGGTTGAGGGAATTTTTGCCATCTCTATTGACCTTTGGTGTTTTGTTCTTGAAATCTTTGGCATTTTGACCACTTTCTTGAATGGTTTACAAAAACGTGCCTTGATGTTCTTGGAACTCCGTGACTTCTTGGCGGAGTTTCTTGAAGTGAGCACTCACGATACGGTGCCACCGACATTTGGAAATTTGAGCACCCAAGACTCGACATATGCTGCATTGATTTTCTTGATTTGTCTGCACATGCGCTTGACATATTCAACCTTTCTCATTTTCGAAATGAATCATGTACCCCTATTTTCAAATAATCCAATATTTGAAACCCATTATGTTTTCTGCCCCACACCTTATCCATGTTAACCACCTACTTTCCGCTGGGCATAACAGATTTTTGTGTGATGTTTATGTTCCGCTTTATGTCAGACCTAGTTTTTTTTCCAGCTTTGCAGGAATGTAACTTCGTTTGTTAGCTCCCCAAGTTCAGATGAGTTTGCAGGCCCGTCAATCAAATACGCTTGTCTCGTGATTTGAGCACTATTCCAAGAGTGGAGATATCTCGGGCAGAGCTTCAGTTCTCCCACTGCCGCAGAGCCGGCGAGCAGTCGCAACAGCCCGGGGGGCGGGG
>SZWC01016146.1:39766-51393 GCA_023375785.1 Penium margaritaceum
GCAGCAGCAGCAGCAGGAGGAGGCAGCAGCAGCAGGAGGCAGCAGCTTCATGCAGCTTGCAGCAGCGGCAATTGTAGACTACACAGCAGGGGCGGGAGAGCAGATGGCAGCAGCTTCATGCAGCATCCAGCAGACTACACAGCAGACTACACAGCAGACTACACAGTAGAGTACACTGCAGAAAACACAGCAGACTACACAGCAGACTGCACAGCAGTAGGTGCAGCAGACGACATAGCAGACTACACAGCAGACTAGACTGCAGACTACCCAGCAGCCTATCCAGCAGACTACCCAGCAGACTAATCAGCAGACTACACAGCAGACTGCAGAGCAGAATACACAGCAGACTACCCAGCAGACTACACAGCAGACTACACAGCAGACTACACTGCAGACTAGACTGCAGACTACACAGCAGACTAGACACCAGCAGACACAGCAGACGACACAGCAGACTACACAGCAGAATACACAGCAGACTACACAGCAGAATACACAGCAGACTACCCAGCAGAGTACACAGCAGAGTACACAGCAGACTACACTGCAGACTAGACTGCAGACTACACAGCAGACTAGACACCAGCAGACACAGCAGACGACACAGCAGACTACACAGCAGGCTACACAGCAGACTACACAGCAGACTACACTGCAGACTAGACTGCAGACTACACAGCAGACTAGACACCAGCAGACACAGCAGACGACACAGCAGACTACACAGCAGGCTACACAGCAGACTACACAGCAGACTACACAGCAGACTACACAGCAGACTAGACTGCAGACTACACAGCAGAATACACAGCAGACTACCCAGCAGACTACACAGCAGAGTACACAGCAGACTACACTGCAGACTACACAGCAGACGACATGCAGCAGCAGCAGCTTGCAGCAGCGTGCAGCAGCAGCTTGCAGCAGCTAGCAGCAGATTGCAGCAGGTAGCGGCAGATTGCAGCAGACAGCGGCAGCAGCCAGCAGCAGCACATTGCAGGAGCTTGCCGCAGCAACAGGTGATGACCACAGGTGAAGACCACAGGTGATGACCACAGGTGAAGACCACAGGTGATGACCACAGGTGAATAGCACAGGTGCAGACCATAGGTGCAGGATCACAGGTGAAGACCACAGGTGAAGACCACAGTTGCAGACCACAGGTGAAGACTACAGGTGCAGAACACAGGTGCAGACCACAGGGGCAGACCACAGGTGAAGACCACAGGTGCAGACCACAGGGGCAGACCACAGGTCAAAACCACAGGTGTATACCACAGGGGCAGACCACAGGTGCAGATCACAGGTGAAGACTACAAAGCAGACTACACAGCGGACTACACAGCAGACTACACAGCAGACTACACAGCAGACTACACAGCAGACTACACAGCAGACTACACAGCATACTACACAGCAGACTACACAGCAGACTACACAGCATCCGCTTGAAGTAGCAGGCCGCAGCAGGCCGAAGCATCCGCATTGCGGCAGCACATTGCGCCAGATGGAGGGGGCCGAAGGACGGCCAGTTGATGCTGGAGCAGATGCAGCAGACCATGATGTGGAAACAGCAGCCGCCGCAGGTTCAGGCACGATAGCAGCAGAAGTTGCCGCAGCAGCTGCACCCAACGCACCACAACATCCAGCAGTAGCAGCTACAGGGTCGACGTTGACAGTAGCTGAGGCAGCTATCTTGGTTCAGGCGAAAGCAGTGGCAGCAGAGGCTACGTCCGCAGCTGCAGCCGCATACCAAGTGAAGATGCGACCAGTGCAGCATCACAGGGGCTTGCAGTCACCACCTTTTTCAACTCGCAGGATGGTGCCTCCGCGTGCGCAGCAGAGCCGACAGCTGCAGCAGCAGCAGGCGCCAAAAGGAAGAGACCCATGAAACTTCAGCAGGCTGGATTGGTACAATTAGCTCTACATCCGCAGCAGAAGTTGGTGCTACAGCAGCCGGCGCAACCTGCTGCCGCAAAGGCTGCTGAGGCCCTCATGAGAGCCGCAGCAGCCGTCCCGAGTTTGAGCCAGGCCTCAACGGCTGATTTTGAGCGCAGCAGCGAGTCCAGTCAGCGACGATTCATGCCGAAGGTCAACCCGCGACGACAAAAAAAGGTGCAGCAGCTGCTGCAGCAGTAGCAGCAGCAGCCGCAGCAGCAGCAGCAGTAGCAGCAGCAGGTGCAGCAGCAACAGCAGCAGCACGAGCAGCAACAGCAGCAGCACCATGCTCAGCAGGAGCATGAGCAGCAGCAGCAGCAGCAGCAGCATGAGCATGAGGAGGATTGGCAGCGGATACAGCGTGTATCACTTTTGCGGGTGCAGCGGGGGGACCCAGGGTGGGAGGGGGGGTAGTCGTTGTCGCAGCAGTCGTTGTTGCAGCAGCAGTCGTTGTTGCAGCAGCAGTCGTTCTTGGCACAGCCGTCGTTGTTGCAGCAGCAGTCGATGATGCACCAGCCATCCATGTCGCATGCGCAGCATGAGCAGCAACAACAGTTTGTGTATGAGCTTGTTGTGCTGCAGCAGGGGGAGGATGAAGAGGCAATGCTACACTTTGCAAAGCAACAGCAACAGTCAGGAGCAGCCACAGCGGCCCGGCCAGTGAGGAGCGGGAGGCAGGAGACGACAGAGCGCATACGGCAAACGGCGCATGCTGAGGACGCGGGGGATGACGAAGATGAGGGGGACGGGGAGGATGAGGAGAATGAGGAGGATGAGGAGGATGAGGAGGACAAGGAGGGTGAGGAAGATGAGGAAGATGAGGAGGACGAGGATGAGGGAAGGGAAGATGATGAGGTGGACGAGGAGGATGAGGAGGACGAAGAGGAGGAGGAGGTGCAGCAACGCAAGCGAGCATACAAGGTGCAGCTGAAGCAGAAGCGCAAGCGGAAGGCGGGTTTTCTAGGTGTTGTGCATGAGCCAAAGCGGCGCCGTGTCTCAAAGGAGGCGGGAGAGAGCGGTACAGTGGTGAAAATCACCGGTCGGCGTGTGCGCAAGGGCGGAAGAGGGCTTAAGAGTGGGAAGAAGTTAGTAACTCGTGCCATCATTCATGAGGCGTATGAGTTGCTCCTTGATGAGCGGCAAAAGTGTAAATACTGCCCGACCGCCATCAAGCAAGGTGTGCAGAAACCCACAGGGAGCATGCGCAACCACACCCGCGCAAAGCACCCATTGGTGTGGAAGCAGCTCTTCCCAACGCAGGCTACCGAGGAGGAGAGGGAACGGCAACGACAAGCGGAGAAAAAAGCGAAGGAGGATGCAGAGAGGCAGTTGCTAAGGAACGTCGCTGTTCACATGGCGACAGGGGAACCGGTGTACAAGGAGGAGCACCTGAAAGCGGACATGATAGAGACCTTCACAATGTTCAACATCCCCTACACCCTCGTCGAAGGGAAGGCATTTCGTCGCATGGTGGCTGGGGCGCATGGGGGGTTGCTCGCATGCTCCACCCGTCAAACACTATCCATTTGGATCAATGCTGCAGGCCTGGACGAGTTCAAGAACATGCAGGCCTACCTCTTGGGAACGGCGGAAATGTTCGGCTTCACAACAGACATTTGGCCTGCGCCAAACCGCCAAAGCTTCATGGGGGTGGCAGCGCACTGGATCACAGAGGACAGGGAGCTCGAGACGTGTGCATTGGACTTGGTGCTGCTGGTTGGTGCGCACGACGCAGAGTGCATTGCGGCTGGGCTGGACTATGTCATTTGGGAGCGGTGGGGTTTGGGAGGGCGCGGGGCGGGCATCACGCTTGACAACGCCAGCGCGAACATTGCTGGGCTTGACTTGCTTGCTGAGCGCTATCTGCATGAATTCACACCGGACAAGGCACACCGATGTTTGTGTCATGTGCTCAATCGTGCTGTGGTGGACTTCTTGAAAGTGCCAGGGATCTAGGGCCCCGTGGAGAAGGCACGCGCATTGGTGAACCATGCGCGCCACAATGATAAGCGTGAGGCGGCGTTTCGGAAGCCGAGCAAGGAAGGAGTCTTTGGCCTGACGGCGGATGTCCAGACGCGCTGGAACAACACCCACGACATGCTAGTGAACCTCCTGCGCGTGCGTGAGTTTGCAGAGAAGTACATACGGCACATGAAGGAGGGGCGGGATCGCACAGAGGTCATTCCTTGGGACCTGCGGGCTGCAGACTGGGATGTGCTTCTGGATGTGCAGCCAGCTCTTTGGCCTGCAGCATTCTCTATGCGTCTCGCAGAGCGTAACAAGCACGCAACGCTCTCGTGGGTGTTGCCGTGCTACAACGACATGATCAACAAGTGCACCACTGGCACCTTCAACGAGCCTGTGGCTAGTGGGATGCGCGCGATCAAGGACAAGATGGAGCTGTACTTCAAGTTCCAACCTGAGCGCTGTGCAGTGGCCACATGGCTAGACTCGCGGTTTGGCCCAAGCTTCTTCAAAGTGCAGCAGCTGTCGGAGACCGTGAGGTTGACGTGGGACGATGTGCGTGAGATGGTTTTGACCGTTGTGAGGCCGTATGCTACCAAGGTGGGGGCGGTGTTGGAAACACCAAAGGCGGGTGAGGACTAGGGACGCGCGACTTTGCGGTTGGAGGAGGAGGCCATGATGGCATATTCGCTGATTGGGATGCCAGCAAATCGACGAGATGTGCGGAAAGGAGAGATGCAACTGTACGAGGAAGAAGTTGGCCCAGAGCCTCACACGACTGTACCAGTGTTGGCATACTGGGCCTCTAACAAGAAGAGGATGCCAACACTCGCAGAAACTGCATGCGACATCTTCTGCGTTCCATCGTCATCGGCACCATCGGAGAGGATATTTTCCCAAGCAGGCTTCAGCGTGACACATACGAGGGAGTCTCTCGACGATGAGACCTTCTCCAGCATCGTGCGTCTCCGTAACTGGCACCAATTCCTTGACAAATTCAAGAACAAGCTGCAGGGATTTGCTACTAACAAGGAGTCGGGTGCGAGTGCAGAGGAAGAGACATAGGCTAGCACTCAGCAGCAGTAACTGTGGTGAGGATGGGTGCGGCTTAAGGAGCACCAACCATGCATGTTCTTTTTACTTCATGGAGTAGAATGGGTGCGGCTCATGGAGCACCAACCACTCATGCTCTTTTTTGCTTCATGGACTAGGATGGGTGTGGTGCGGCTCATGGAGCACCAACCACTCATGTTCTTTTTCGCTTGATGAAGTAGGATGGGTGCGGCTCATGGAGCACCAACCATGCATGTTCTTTTTGCTTCATGGAGTAGAGTGGGTGCAGGTCATAGAGCACCAACCTCACCTGCTGCTTTTGTTTTCCAAAAAAAACAGAAAAAGGGAGGGGGGTCACGATGATGTTTTGTGTTCGTCATTGTCCACTTTCCAAAATTGAGATTTCCCCCCAACATGATCCTCATCCTCTACAACCCTTCGCACTCCTCTACTATTGGCTCCAGCACTGAATCCCACCTTCATTTCAACCTGAAACATGTCCACACAGGTTGTATGTAAGCAAATTCCTGACCTAGTACTTTAAAAGCTCAACTTCTCTTTGAAAAGATCAGGGAAAAAGCAACTATCCGAACTTAATCCGAATGTACTGCACACTATCCGAACAAATCCGAACATAAACCGAAGTCATGCCTTGTAAACCGAACTATCCGATCAAAGGAAGAAGTATCTGATAAAAAAACCGAAGTGGAGGTTCGGGTCGGATCGTGTTCGGGTTCCTAGAGTAAAAGTTCGGATCGGATCGGATCCGAATCCGAATTTTTAAGTTTGGATCAGATCGGATTCGGATTTTAAAGTTCGGATTCGGATAACTCTGATCCGAATCCGATTGAACAGCCCTGGGAGGGGGGAGGGGCGAGTTAGAGTCCGAGTTCAAAATTCTGAACTCGGAGCCCTCCGCGCGGTGTGAGTCAGATTTCGTACTCTGAAAACTTGGACTCTAACACGACTCGTGGCCTGGGTCCCCACCTCTAACTCTGACTCGTACCCTCCGAGTTGAACTCTAACTCCAGTGCTCCGAGTTAGAGTTGAACTCAGACAGGTGAGTCAGAGTCGAGTATGCTCAACGGAACTCTACCCGGGTATGACATTAACAACCTTAGGTGGGGGACCCCACCTTCGTCACCGGCTGGAACTGGCGCAGGGAAGGGGAGCGGTGGGACGTGACCCACGAGCTCCGCCCAATGGATGACGTCATCTTGCAGCGATGCCTCCGGTTTGAGGCCGGGGACTGGGCCGGACTAGTGGAGGAGAGCCTGGAGATGGTGCGCCCGGTGGGGCGTGCTAGGGTCGTCGCCCGGCCCAACACCCGGCAGGCAACAGCGGAGCGAGAAGCAGAGGTGGCACGTGCCCGCCAGAAAGCGGTCAGCCTTGTCTACTCAAAAGCACTGGCACGGGCCATGCGACTGTTCAAGGATCACCTGCCGGCAGCAGGCACAGAGGCCACGGTCACAGCCTTTCTCAAGCAACACCCGCCAGGGCTCCTTCCGATCCCGGCGTGGGTCAAGGGGTATGCACATCCGAAGGGGAGCGGCTCCGACAAGATCACCGAGGAGTTGGTGGATGACACACTGCGGGACAAACCGCGGGGATAGAGTCCAGGACCTCTCGCCCCCACCATGGACCTCCTTCGGGGGACCTCGTGCTCGACTCCCCAACGGCTGTATCCAGCATTTGCGCAGTCCTCCGCACCATCCCCGTCGATGTTCTTCCTCCACGCATCACAGACTGCCTGGGCCGCAGCACTCTCATCCCGGTATTGAAGGGGGAGACGGAACAAGAGAGGGTGCATCCCATCGCAGTAGAGAAGGTATGCCTCCGGTTGGCAGGGAACGTACTCCACGACAAGGCGCAGCTCACACCGGCCCTTCGACCTCTCCAGTACGGCGTGGGCGTCTCTGACGGAGCAGCGCTGCTGGTCCGAGTGGTCCAGGCTATCCCAACCAATCCGTCCTTCTCGCTGCTCCACCACGACATTGACAACGCCTTGAATGAAGTTGAGCGGGCCTCCGTCTTTGAGGCCGTACGGGCCTCTGGCCTTGAGACGTGGATCCCCTTCTTGTGTTAGTTCTATGTCCGTTCGGCACAGCTCCTCTTCGACGTCGACTCCCCCACGGTCCTCAACAGCGCCAGGGGTGTCAGCTTGGAGCAGCTCGCGCGGGGGGAGCGGATCGCACAAGCCAGAGCGAGCCAGAGCGGCTCACGCGGGCCGAGCGAGATCGCGCGGGCCGAGCCGCTGGAGCGGGCCGAGCGGACCCAGCGGGCGCAGCGGCCGGAGCGGCTGGAGCAGCTGGAGCAGCTGGAGCGGCATGAAGATTTCAGCATTGGTCCGCGCTTTTTGTCTGTTCATGGTTTTTAGTACATTTGGGCTTCCTTCAGAGGTCTTTGCTCAGCATACATCTGTTGTTTGACTATCTTGGCATTCAACCAGATAATCGAGAAGCGAATTCTTTTTTGCTCATGCCTGTGACATCAGTGGATATGTTGGGATTTTCAAACAAGCTAGGATCACCGCCCTGTGACAAGTGTCCGTCCAGTTGGAGAGGCCAGTGGCCTGCTGGGAGAATTGGCCAGGGATCTCTGGCTGTGCATGGAGGGAGAGTAGGTACTGTGATGGGACCCGGGAAGAACAATCTTTGAGCACAGTGGCTTTGGCTAGAGGTCCTTCCAAAGTATCTTGCGGACAGAGCCTTACAGTCAGAAACCCACGTGAACATTTTGACGGAACATGATGTGTAGGCATGGTGTCTAGGGTTGCTGCCCTTGGTCCAGACATTGCCTGGGCCACCAGAGATATTGTCCGCTTGTGGCTTGTGGGCTGCCCTTGGAGTTGAAGAATGAAAGACCATGGAACATGGTAAGCACAACAAAGGGGCGCTCAACTGTTACAGGGATCTCACCAAGGAGATGTGAGGAAGGATTAGTCTCGTGGACTTTTAGCCTGAGAGGATGACGCCCCATAGTGTACGAGACAAGGGGGGGGCAGAGGCCACGCATAGGCTAGTGATACAGTGGGCACTACCCATTGCACTACCCAGGCCTGTTCATCACCTCCCACTTCTCCATGTCGTCATTCACCATCCAACCTGGGTTCCTTGGTTCCCACAACCCCTTACCCCTCTCTCCTTCCCCGATGGATGAACCTCCCATTCTTCTGTTTTTCACCGGTCCCCACATCACGTTCGTCTTCCTACCTCACAGTCCACCCACCACCTTCAGCCTCTGTCCCTTCCTGTTCAATCCTCATCCCTCGCCTGCTTCCGTTCCCCCTTGCCCCCTTACCCTGAAGGGATCGAGGAAGAAGGCGAAGCGTGCTGAGAGACGAAGTGAGGTCTGGAACTTGAGACTGAAGTCACGGGTGTTCACCACATAATGAAAGACATGAACCCTGGAATCATGCTGACCAACCCTGGGCTACTGTGCATGCTGTGCGGGTGTGATCAAAGCACAACCCACGTGTGGTTGTGGAGAAGTATATGAGGCGCCTCAGAAGCGCATAGTAAGGCGTTGAAGGTGCTTTCCTGCGTCAACTATCATAGAGAAAGCGCTTCACATAGAGTTCACCATCTGCGGACATTGGCGTGGCGGCATGGTGTCCTCCCTCGAGGTTAGCGGCAAACCTCTCTGCAAACATTTGTGCAAACCTTTTCACGTGCTGTCACAACGTGCCCTGGCTTCAAAATCGCTCGATCTACATGCCTCGGAATATGACCGCCTCTCGCATATCTTTCATAATGTTCTTCATACTCAGGAAATCCTTCACCGCACAAGTAGCTGGTTGAGAAGGTCGGCCATCAACAGGTTGTCTCTAAGCATGTTAAATCGAAATCGATACCAGTATCGATTTAAGTCGATATCGGTTTCGATTGATGTCGAGTCGAAACCGAGTCGAGGATTAACCCATGGTTGTCGAAATCGATATTGATTTCGGCTTTCAAATCGAAATCGATACCAGTATCGATTTAAGTCGATATCGGTTTCGATTGATGTCGAGTCGAAACCGAGTCGAGGATTAACCCATGGTTGTCGAAATCGATATTAAGTCGATATCGATTTCGTTTTCAGACATCCTAGTCGAGATGTGTCGAGGTCGATAGGAAAACATCGATTTCGATAAAAAAAATCGGTTTCGACTCGACGACACGCATGTGGTTTATGCCTAATTTAGGCAGCCTAATCATTCTGCTTGTGTTTGAACCTCTTTTGTGGAAAAGAGTCAAATCTGTTAGTCGAAATCGAGTCGAAATCGATATGATGCTGGAGTGAAATCGAGTCGAAATCGATATTGATTTCGGCTTTCAAATCGAAATCGATAAAGTCGATATCGAAATCGATATTTATGAAATCGAAATCGATAACATTGATTTCGATTTCGATTTAACATCCCTAGTTGTCTCCAAGTGAAGCACACAGATTTAGCACTGAGTGATGCTGCCGACAAATAGAGCAGGATCCGCAGCGTTCTGTTAGAAACCTACACTACGTAGGATGCTGGAAGTCTGCAAGTTCCAGCGATGGCACGCGGCACGCTTGGTGGAAGAAATCCACCCAGCCTCATGGCAAACCATCGGCCAAACCTTGTTCCAGTTTTGCAACGTGCCATCAGAGGGTCGCTTTCTAGTGTTGCAACCTTCCGCAAAAACACTTTCCGCATTTTGATCTGAAAGTGGGTGGTCGAAAAGCGCGAGGCATTTGCTGGTGTCGAATCCAAGTGGCTCTACAAGTCATTCAAGCACTGCAACCGCAACGCCGAGCTCATGCATTGCACATCAATCTCAAACGATATCCGCGAGGCTCCAAGACTCTTTCAACCTGCCATGGCCTCCATCCTCGCAGCTGCCCTATCCGATGTCAACTACACCTCTGACTTGTGGACATCGCGCTCTAACGATCCATACATGGGCACCACCTGGTACTTCAACCACAAAGACTAGGAGTTGCGAAGCATTGTCCTTGCATGCACGCCCATGCCCTAAAGCCATACCTCGGAGCAGCTGCATGAGGCCTTCAAAAGAGTCATTGATGTTGACTTCCGCATGTGGGATGCATCACCATGGACAACGCCTCATCCAGCGTCTCTTTTTTTTTGGGTCGGACGGATGGCACTAGGGATGTTAGATCGGAATCGAAATTAAAAATTCCGGTTTCATTTCGTCAAATTCCGATTTTGGTTGATTTCGACAAAATGAAATTGAATTTCGTTTTGACTTCGACTAGCCCCTTGCTAATTTCGATTTTGATTTGATTTCCACCTGTTATTGTGTTTTTCCTTCCACATCCCATTCTGCATACTCTTTGCCCAAGTCTAAGTTTGTTCACATACATACAGAGGTCACTTGACCGTCACACGTCGTTGATATCTCTCAAAAGGTAGTTTTCCTTCAATTTCTGCAAGTTGAAATGTGGCCAAACGAAACGAAACGAAATTATGTTTCGATCTTGGTACTAATTTCTTCCAATTTCGACCAAATGAAATTGAATTTCGTTTCATTTTGTTTTGTCCAAGACCTGCTCAAATTTCGGTTCGTTTCCACTTCGACTTGATTCCAAACCAAAACAAAACTAGCCGAAATTTAAATTCGTTTCGACCTAACATCCTTAGATGGCACCACTGTCCAGAGCCGTCTTTGTCGAGGACACAACTCGCCTCTGCTTGGGTGAATCAGGGAACGGACATCTGGTGTCATTGGCCGTGAACGGCGAGAGCACATCAAGGGGCCACAGCAGGCTCAAGGTGGGCCGGGCTCGAGCAGCGGGACGTGAGAGCAGCTCGGCGTGTTCCGCTCAAACTGTAACCACCGAGGTCCCAATCGAACTGGCACTTAGGCCTCACTACCCAGAAATGAGCAAATGCAAATTTGAACCCAGGACCATTGGGGACAGACATGGAGTTGCATCCTTTGCGCCAAGCAGAGGATACAACATGTGCAAGACTGCCCGTGGTTCACATAAGACAAGTACATTCACTGCGCAAGTCACGTGTTGAACCTGGTGGTCGGCGAAGATTTGAAAGCAAACTTCGTGAAGATCAACATCCTGGCAACTTTTCTTCATGCACCCAGATATTTCTCTCACCGTAAAAATAGACAGAAGAAAAAAAGGGCCAAAAAAGTCAACTTGGGTGTCAACCGGACGAGGTCCGGTCGACACCCCGATCAGGGCTGTTACATCGGATTCGGATCGGATTTATCCGAATCCGAACTTTAAAATCCGAATCCGAACCGATCCGAACTTTAAAATTCGGATTCGGATCCGATTCGATCCGAACTTTTAGCCAAGGTACCCGAACACGATCCGACCCGAACCACCACTTCGGTTTAGTGATCGGATACATCTTCCTTTGATCGGATAGTTCGGTTTGTAAGGCATGACTAGAGGTGTTAAACGGTTCAGGTTCTCCCCCAGGAAACGGTTCGAAAAACCGGAACCGGTTGAGAACCGGTTGGTTCCGGTTCGGCCGAACCGATTGCCTGAACCGGTTGAACCGGAACCGACGGTTCGCGGTTCGGTTCCTTGCCCCCTCTCGCATTTCGGTTCGGTTCTAATCGGTTCGGTTCAGACGGTTCTTGACGGGCTGAACCGGCTGCGGAGAACCGAATGGAAAACTGTATGTTTCCTTGAAAAATGCAACGTTTGTGAAAACGTCATGA
>SZWC01016147.1:0-12262 GCA_023375785.1 Penium margaritaceum
GGGTGGGGGGGGGGGGGAGAAAACAAGTACCTTTGAGGAGATCGACGGAGCTGGGTCAATGGCTATCGTGACCGCTCTCATGTCATCAACCGCACGCGTACTACCTCTTGAGCAGATAAATGTAACGTGGTACGACTCTCTAATGCGTGTGGAAACGTGGAGAAAATTTGCATGCACTACCCTTGCTCGAATTGGGAAGTTGAACGAGAATTCCGACACATAGTGCCAACTCAATTGTACATGTTTAAATTGTAGCATGGCAGAGTAAACTTGGTGTTTCCACCAAATCATCAGCGGTTGTGACCTCCCCACTGACAGGTATGTTTATACTACAACAACGACCTCATGCAATAAATTCGGCGAGTAATCGCCATTTTTGCCATCCAAAAAGACCTTCTGCAAATGATTACAACAGCCGGGTGTATCGACAATACCGACAACAACGCTCGGATGCAAAAATCCAATGGCTTGCGACCCTAAGACCACAATCCTTATCATGGCGGAGGGGAGTCGCATTCAACGAAAACCTCATCCCCAATGGAAACTGACACCATTGAGCAACACGATCGGTGGCTCCGTTGAATTTGTAAGAAACTGGATCATGTTTTTCACAGCTTTTGAAGGCGACAACAACAAGCCAAAAGGGAGAAAAGTCATAGAAAAAGAATGAAGTGTCGGGAAACATCAAAGGGCAGGAGCAGAAAAAGAGGCTCCCATCAGGTTGGAAAAATGGGCGCCAACTGATTGCTTGTCTAGGCAGCTTACATCAACGTAAATAATGGTTCATGAGATCGCAAAGTTTGATGAGGGGAACAAGGACGACCAACTGATGATACTGTTACGAATATAACCGAGGGGTTGTAAAAGTCGCAAAATGGAACCGGAAGTACTGGACGGAGGAGCTTCTCTCAATCTCGTCAGCAACAAAATGGTTCAAAAGCTGGTTTTACTGCTGAACCATGGTTTCTTATAAAAAAAAGTCGACGGACGACTACTGATCCTTTAACTTTGCAAACCACTCTGGCTCCAAATCAGAGATCTGCGCAATATAACGGTCAAGAGGACTTCCCTAGTGAGCAATCATTGGATCATCCATGAGTGGCATTGCCTGTACCGACACAATCCGCAGGTAAACTTGAACAGCGGACTAGTATACATCAACATTAATGGCAAAAAGTGACACCCACGTCTGATCCAATAACCCACGACTCAGCGATGGATTCTAGAAGAAGTAGAGGTGGAAGCAATAGAGGACGTTGTGGCAGTCATAAATTGCCAATCGATACATCTAGACGTGGTCAAAGGATACATAAAACACGGAGCCCAAGTGTGACTGGTCCATGTAGAAGCAGGGCGAGCGGAAGAAATTGTAGCAGCCGAAGCGACATCAACGACCTTGACACTCAGAAGTTTGCAGCTGTACCGAAGGAGCTTGTGGAGCTCATCAAGGATTTTGAATAGTTTTTCTTGATGAAATACCCTGAGAGTTACCACTGCAATGTGACATCGATTGTCAGATACACCTCAAGCCGGGCATCAAAGTGATGGTGAAGGGGACCTGTAGGATGAGCGATCACCAACTGACCGAACTCAAGAACTAACTGGACGAGATGTTTGGTCGAGGGTTCATCAGACCCTCCACATCACCCTACATAGCACCAGTCCTTTTTGTAGAAAGGAAAACCGGGGAGATGCGGATGTGCGTGGACTATCAAGCGTTGAACGACATTACCATCAAGAGTTGCTACCCCCTCCCGAGCAGATGAACGTTTTAATCAACTACAAGGGGCCTCCATTTTTAGCAAGATCCACCTATCCATGGGCTATCATCAGATCTGCGTATCTGATAAGGGTGTCGAGAAGACAAGAGTGTACACTAATTATGGGCACTTTGAGTTCACGGTCATGCCGTTTGGACTCACGAATGCCCCTGCAGTAATTCTTGTACTATTGAACAAAATATTTTGCCCGTACCACGACAAATGTTTCGTCATTTATCTCGATGACATCCTCGTGTACTGTCCCATCTAGAGGATTGCAATAGACATCTCCAAAACATTCTCCAAGTTTTGTGAAAATATATTTTTTTTCTGAAAACCCTAGAGATGCGACTTCAATCGCCGTTCGATCGGGTTTTCGCGCAACATCATCAGCGACGGATGGATAAGCATGGACCCGAAAAAGATGGAGGTTGTCACTCATTGGCCGACATGCACAACTATTTGGGACATCCAGGTATTTTTGGGTTCTACAACTACTACTGACTTGTAAAGGACTATGCCCGAGTGTCAGTGAATCTCTCCGATCTCACCCGGAAAACCACTGAGTGGAATCAAGGGGATAACAAAAAAGAAGCATTTAACTATTTGAGAAATATTCTCACCTTGGAGCCAGCCCTATGATTGCTGATCCAATAATGGACTACAGCATGGCCCCATATGCGTTTGATCGAGCCATCGGAGATGTACTCCTCCAAGTCAACGATGGTGGAAAACAACCGGTCATGTACATGTCGAGAAAACTACGAGGGCTGGAACTCAACTATGCACTGCATGAGAAGGAGATGCTCGCGACCGTGCACACGTTCAAGACATGGCAGTACTAACTGAAATGTTAGCGATACGTCAATCGCACTCACCATCATGCCCTAAAAAATCTCAAGACCCTACCAAATCTAAGCCGTTGACAGACTCGATGGGTGGAGTTCCTCTAGTCCAACTTCTACCATGACATCGAGTATCAACCATGAAAAACAATTCCTGCGGATGCTATAATCTGGCAACCAGATTTGATGGCTAAGACCAGCGCGTTGCTCGTCGAACGAGACCCATGTCTTGCAAGGTTGTTTGTGAGCAGTTACGAGGAGTCTGGCAGGTACAACAAAACCAAGTTTTGGTTCGATGATCCATACTGGCGATGTCCATTCACTTGCTTGGTCGTTGTACCTCCAAACGAGGAATTACAGTGGATGCTACTAGAGGAGTGCCATAACATTGGTCCAGGTGGACACTTCGGCGAAGGCAAGACGCTAAAACAATTGGCAAAATACTATGGTAGGACAAGATTGAAACTGATGTGGCAACCTTCTACAAATCGTGTGACACTTGTTAGAGACATAAATCTCGTTGCACACGGCCACCTGCTGTACTCGTACCCGTTCGGATGGAACTGTTGGCCGACATCAACATGGACTTCATGACAGGACTACTCGGGACCCCCTTAGGGATAAAACGCCATCCTCGTCCAAGTGGAAATATTCTTCAGAATATCGCACTTCATCCCGATGACAACCACCGCGAGCACAAAAGGAACAGCACGGCTGTCTCTAAACCAGGTTGTGCGGTTGCATTAATTGCCACAAAGCATCACCACCAACAAAGACGGCGGCTTTACCATCCGTTTTTGGCGGGAACTAATGACGCGTTACGGCAGTCCGATCCAACTACCAGCAATGTTCCATCCTTAGACTGACAGGCAAACATAGCAAACCAATCAGGCGTTCAAACACCTTCTCTGAATTGAATGCGAACCACACGGTACTTTTTGGGTAGCAAAACTACGTACCTCCAAACTTGCACACAACACCGCCACTTCCACAGCAATCGGTAAAATACCTTTTGAGACGGTGTACAACAAATTTCCCCGCCACACCGGCTAGATTTCAAAGTCAAAGCAACATGATTGTAGTTGAATTTCACCCTTGGGACTTCGCAAGCATCTGGAGGAAATTTGGCAAACCCTTGCGAAGACGCCAACAACTATGAAATGTGCAGCCAACCAACATTATACTGATGACGTGTTCTTGTTGATGGTCGCGTCTTCCTCAGCTCGGCAACTATCAACCTTTGAGGACTGGACTCCGCGTAGCTCAAACCCCGATGGTTGGTAACGTTTGGGATCCAACGAATGCAAACCCCATTCGTCTCTCGACTTTGCCTACCCAATGGCATGTCCTTCCACATCAACAAGCTCAAGCACTACCAGGACCCCAGAACACACTTCCACGATAGTGACATCGCGCCTCCACCTCTTGTACAAGTGGACAAATATGCGCATTCCGTGATCGCAAACATCCTCGGACATCGACGCCATGGAAAAATGATCGAGCATCTGGTCAAGTCGACCGGCTACGACACCGCGCACAGTAGCGGAGAGCTATTGGTTTTTTCACATCTCTCATTGTGCTCTGTTGCGTCCCCCCGACTTGTGTACATCGGCGTGCAGATGACAAACGACAAGACTCGACGCTGCTGTAGTGCCATCCGGTGGAGCCAACGCATGCTGAGGACTACACACAATTTGTTGGAGCCTCCTCCCTTTGGCGATGTGCTCAGCTCCATCGGCAGGCCTCCTCGGCAATCGGGCCGCTGGCGGTCACTGCCACTGGAAATGTTGTCTGCATACGTCGAGTGCTGGATCTGACTATACCATTGTGTCTACAGCGTTGTGCTCTGTTTAGGGCCCAAATCTCATGCTAGTGTGGTACTCTTGTCACCAGGGCCTAGTGTAGGCGCTCCCTAGGTTTGGGCAGCCATAACTCACTGGTTTTTCTAGCTCATTCTGACCGCACAAATACGTTTACAATGTTGGTATTATGGTATGGTCTAGTTTTCAGGCAAAACGGACGACGCCCGGGTTTTGGGCTGTCAGCCATATGGCACGGCTCTCTGAGGAAACCCTGCTTGCCAAAAAACAGGTCTAATTCTGATTGGATGGCTACCTGAGTAACAAGCTCTACAGAGCTGGGGGTAGCGGGGGGGAGGAGGGTGCTAGAACTTGGAGGGGTCTCCCATTGTTGCTCATTTCTGATTTGGCCAACCGTCCTGACCTATGGTGTTCCTTTCTAGAAGTTTTTGATGACTTTGACTGTGAGAGTGGGTGCTCTCTAGAGATTAGGCTTTCGTGTGTGGAGAGCTTAGTCCCAGCGGAATGATAGACTTGGAGATGTCTAGAAGCCAGAGATGGAAAATACAGGTTAATTAGATTGAACCGAGTATAAGGTATTTATACTGTTCGGCTGGGTAGCCCAGGCCTCAGCCTACAGTTGTCCTAGCTTGCTACAACAAGCTACTTGTGCCTGTACTAGGTTTCCTACTTGCACCTGAACTCAGTGCCCTACTTGCACCTAGTGCCTTGTGCGAGAAGTCCCCAGCCGTCGATCATTGAGATCGACGGTCAGCCTTATCTCTCGTCAATCCGTCACGTGAGCTCAACGCCTTTCGATGGTGGGTGCGGTCGCCTTGATGCACACGCCACCGTGGAAACTGCGACATTCCCACGGTCACAGTCAATGGAATTGCTGCCGCTGTTGACCGCGCACGGTGTCGGGGCTGTCCACCGAAACAGCCCCTCGGCGGGTGGCGTCACCATCACGCCACTCGTCGAGAGGGCAATACGCAACTGTGCGTTGCGTGTTCGGAACGCGCTCACGAGGTTGCAACCAAAGGCCCTCCCCCCAGCGACGGCGTGATCCTCACGTTGTCGCTCGCTCGCTCGCTCCTCCTCCCCTCGCATCCACGAGCCGTCGGGGTTGAGCCGGACCTCCCGACACATTTCCGAAAAAGCAAGAAATCGCCCGCATGTCCCCGAAACTCGGACGAAGCACCGAGGATGCCAAAAAAATCAGGGGTACCTCGTTACATTCACCCCTCCGTCGGAGGCGCGACGTCCCGGTGCGCCTGAGATACTCCTGGAGAACAGTGTTGGTACCCCCGACATGGAAGTTGGCCTCTGGCTCCCAAGAGTTGTGCTCCGTCGGGTACCCCTTCCACCGCATCCGAAACTCACGCCGACGTCCCCTCTGACGGTCCGCCAGAATCTTCTCCACCTCAAACTCCTCACTTCCTTCAATATGGACAGTAGGAGGTGGAGCTGTCCTGCGACCCTGGAAGAATGTGTTGGGGTCGCGGTAGGCAAAAAGCAGGGAGATGTGGAACACCGGATNTGAGATACTCCTGGAGAATAGTGTTGGTACCCCCGACATGGAAGTTGGCCTCTGGCTCCCAAGAGTTGTGCTCCGTCGGGTACCCCTTCCACCGCATCCGAAACTCACGCCGACGTCCCCTCTGACGGTCCGCCAGAATCTTCTCCACCTCAAACTCCTCACTTCCTTCAATATGGACAGTAGGAGGTGGAGCTGTCCTGCGACCCTGGAAGAATGTGTTGGGGTCGCGGTAGGCAAAAAGCAGGGAGATGTGGAACACCGGATGGATGGTGTAGTGAGCTGGCAGCTCCAGCTTGTATGAGACGGCCGACCGCTTCTCCAGAATGCAGAACGGACCCACCCATTGCGGTTTCAGCTTGGGACTCCCAACTCCCATCAGCTGCAGATTAGCAGAGTTCAGCATCACCTGATCTCCCACTTGGAAATCCTCCGTACAGCGATGCTTATCAGCCTGCCGCTTCTGCTGCTTTTGTGCCTTCAACAGCCGTTGCGACACCACATCCCAAGTGGTGGCAAACCCATCAGCAATCTGCTGCACAATCGGAAGAGACGTTGCCGTAGCAAGGGCGGCTGGGCTCAGTGGCTGGTGGCCATAGACCACCTCAAACGGTGACTTTCCAGTTGATGCTGACACCGCTGAGTTGTAGGCAACCTCTGCCACTCCGAGCTTCTCCTCCCAACCCTCTCCATCCGGTGGAACCATGCTCCACAACAGTTGCTCCAATGTCTGGTTCGTGCGCTCTGTCTGCCCATCGCTCTGTGGGTGGTATACTGTGGTCAGCTACACTCGCGTGCCCAGCTTCTCCATGAGATCTCTCTAAAATCGCGAAGTGCAGCGTGGATCGCGATCTGAGACCACCAACTACGGCACTCCATGTAGCTTGATGACATGATTGAGGAGGAGTTGAGCTGTCCCGGCAGCTGTGATACTCTCCGGACATGCGATGAAGTGTGCCATCTTGGAGAACCGATCCACCACCACCAACACCGTGTTGTTGCCTTGCTGCGTGACAGGCAACCCGCCGATGAAGTCAAGCGAGATGTCTATCCATGGCCTCTCGGGAACAGGCAATGGTTGTAGCTCCCCTGGTGGCTTGTTCCTCCACGCCTTGATGCGTTGGCACACATCGCAGCTGCTCAAAAACCTTTTACAATCAGTTGCCATTGACGACCACCAGTATTGGCGTGCCAAGGCTTTGAGCGTCTTGTCGAAGCCGAAGTGTCCCGAGTAGTGGGTGTCATGCGCCTCCCCCAGCAACAACTACTTCAATGGCGCATAGTCTGGCACGACAATCCTTCGCTCCTGACCCCTTCGCCAATACACTCCATCCCACGTGGCGTCTTTCAGCGCACCACATGTGAACTCACTGTCCATGCCATAGCCGTGCTTGAACAGGCTATGCATGACTGGAGATCCCATTAGCACTGAGATAGCATTGAGGCTCAAGTCCGGCCTGGGCAACAGAGGATCTGCCGGGTTCACCTTCCCAGTCTTGTACTAGATCTCATAGTCAAAACTCCCTTCCAAGAACTCCATCCAGCGAGTCTGCCGGCGATTGAGATTCGGCTCTGTCTTCAGGTACTTCAAGGCGTAATGATCCGTGAAGACCACACACCGTCGCGACTTGAGGTAGCACCTCCAGTGCTTAAATGCATGGATGACCGCCAGCATCTCCTTTCCTTTCAGCTTCGCCCCTCGCAATTTGCGAGACACGTATGCAATCGGCTGCAGCCCCTTTCCGTTATCCTGCATTAGCACCGCCCCAATGGCATAGTCGCTTGCGTTCATCGCCATGACGCACTCGTTGGATGAATCCGGATGCACGAGGACCAGAGCATCACACATTGCAGCCTTGAGCTCCTCGAAGCTCTTCTGCTCTTGATCGCCCCATTACCACTGGTGATCCTTCCTCAGCAGCTGAATCAGCGGCGCACACTTCTCTGCGTACCCCCGGATGAATTTCCGGTAGAAGTTGACAAATCCTAAGAACACTTGGATGTCATGCACGCACGTTGGTATCGGCCATTGCTTCACTACTTCCACCTTCTTTGGGTCCATGCGGAGACCCTTGCTGCTCACGATGTGCCCAAGGAACTCCACCTCCCGTTTCTCAAACTCACATTTGGAGAGCTTTGCAAACACCTTCTCTCTCCGAAGAATTTCCAACACCTGCCGAAGATGTTGCTGATGCTCTTCTAGAGTTTAGGAGTAGATGAGGATGTCATCGAGGAACACCACCATGAACTGGTCCAAGTGAGGGTGGAAGATCCTGTACATGAGGCTCATGAACGTTGCAAGAGCGTTTGTGAACCCAAACGGCATCACAAGGTACTCGAAATGACTGTACCGTGTCCGGAACGCCGTCTTCTCCACATCCTGCTCTGCAATCCGGATCTGATGGTACCCCGAGCGTAAGTCAATCTTGCTGAAGAACTGCGCTCCCCTCAGCTGGTCAAACAGCTCCTTGACCCTTGGCAGCATGTACCGGCTCTTGATCATTACGTTGTTCAGTGCACGATAGTCCACACACATCCGTAGCTCCCCTGTCTTTTTCTTCACAAAGAGGACCGGTGCAGTGTAGGGTGACACCGATCGTCTGATGAAACCTTGCTACGTCAACTCCTCCAACTGCTTCTTCAGCTCACCCAGCTTATTATCGCTCATGCGATAAGCAGCTCGCACCGTTGGAGTTGCTCCCGGAACCAGATGAGTTTTGTGGTCGATGTCCCGCTTCGGTGGTAAACCCTTTGGCAGCTCAGTAGGAAACACGTCACTATAGCTGTCCAACACTCCTTTGATGCCTTCCGACAGCTCTGTTGCAGGTGCTTTCTCTTGTTGCTTTGTCTTCGTTGCCAACACTTCCACCTCTATAGCTGCTTCCTTCTACCGCACCCACACAAGGTACACTTGTTCCCCCTTGTGCTGACAGCGCTTCAGTTGCTCGTAACTCAACTGCGGCACCTTGCCTGCCTTGGGGTCCTTCTCCTCTGCCCACAACGGCAAAATGATTTGCTCTCCGCATTTCTTCACTTTCACCTGTCTGCGCACCCAATCCACAGCAGGATTCCACCGGTGTAGCCAATCACACCCCAAAATGGCGTCGCTAGTGTCCATCGGGCACGTGCGAAAGTTCACCTCACACGACAACTTGCCCAGATGGATCCTCAGAGGCTTCAGGGTCAGTCCGTACTCAAGCTCCCCTTGCACCAACTTGACCGTAGTTGGCTTCCCGGATAGCCGTACAAGCCCCAACCTCTTTGCAAGCTTGTCGCTAAAGAATGAGTGCGACGCGCCGCAATCCAGTAACGCTTTAATCTGCCGGCGAGTTTGGCGCCCCTCGCCGTCCGCAGAAACATCCGATGGAATTTTGGATTTAAGGAGGATTCCCGGAACGCTCCCGCTTCCTTCGCTCTCCAGCAATACACTCGGCAGCTCCCTAATTGTCGAAGGACTTTCAGGGCTGGTGTTTGCTGATGCGGACGGAGCTTCTCCAGTAGTTGGCCGTCCGCCACTCACTGTTGGTTGTCGTTTCCCTGCTGCTTCTTCTTGTAGTCATTTTTTTGGTACCCAGGCTTCCCACAGATCCAACAGTTCCCACCACGCGGCTTGCACTATTGCTGGCCTCCTTGCACAGTGTCGATCTCCATGGGGTCAACTTGTTGGTGCTGTGCTCGACGCTAAAAAGTTTCCTGCTTCTCACGGAAACCCCCTCGATGGCAGCGTAGCGCGTCAACGCGCTTAGCAGTGGCTACCGTCGCCTGGAACTCCGTGATGCCACTAAGTGCCAGCGTGCGCTGAATTTCTGCCTTCAAGCCGTCATGGTACTTGTCTTCCATCTCCGGCTCGCTCATGTCGTCGATCTCCGAGCACAACGCCAAGGAATGGCGTGTGCACTCCTGCACCGAGCCGATCTGCTTCAAGTGCTTCAGCTTGTTGTGTGCGACTATGGAGGCGTTTAGGAGATCAAATCGATCTCTGATGGCTTGCTCAAACTGCTCCCATGTCGTCGGCACGCGAGCTTCAGCTTGTCCTACGCCTGGTTGCCACAACACGGCATGTTGTATAGCTGAGTTCCCACCTCCACCTTGAGTGGCCAGCATATTCAGCTGCCTCCACCACTCCAATGTTGCTCCGCGTAGCAGTGTCACCGCGAATGACACACGTACAGCATCGTCCTCTGGAGGGTGACCCAGAGCCCCAAAGTACCTGTTCATCGCAAACAACCAGGTCCGTACGCTCGCACCCTTGACATAGGGATTGAACGCTTCCAGAGCCTTTGGCTTTGGTCTCGGCGGACTCCTTGACTGGGCAGCCCCAACCTGCCCAGCGCCAGTCCTGTCCCGCAGGTCAGCCATCTGCCGATTGAGCCGCTCGTTCTCCAGCTTGAAGGCTCCCAGCTGCTCTACGATCTACTGCAGGGCTTGCTCCATGGCTCTGGATGACTTTTAGCCACTGGAGATCCTTTGAAAAGAATTGGCAGCGTTTCGGCAGCAATCGAAAAACTTTCCTGTAGCAAGTCGGCAGTCAGGGACAAACATTTGACATCTACGAAGTGCGTGGGAGTCACTCGTCGTCTCCCGCGCGCGCACGGTAGGCCGTGTGGATGCTCTGGAACTTTGGAATTTTTTTCCTTTCCAGAGGTTGGCTTGTGCGTTGGCTTCGAAGTCTGGTCCAGCAATCTCCCTCTCGTTCAACCTCGACGTTGTCCGGCTTACTCTGTGTCTTTGCTCCTTGAAGTTTGTGGAGCTCCAGCAGCGCTTCCGCCCAACGCGTGGCTCTGGCTCTGGTACCAGATGTGAGAGTGGGTGCTCTCTGGAGATTAGGCTTTAGTGTGTGGAGAGCACAGTCGCAGCGGAAAGATAGACTTGGAGATGTCTGGAAGCCAGAGCTGGAAAATACAGGTTAACTAGATTGAACTGAGTACAAGGCATCTATACTGTTCGGCCGGGTAGCCCAGGCCTCAGCCTACTGCTGTCCTAGCTTGCTAGAACAAGCTACTTGTACCTGTACTAGGTGTCCTACTTGCACCTAAACTCGGTGCCCTACTTGTACCTAGTGCCTTGTGCGAGAAGTCCCCGGCCGTCGATCACTGAGATGGACGGTCAGCCTTATCTCTCGTCAAGCCACCGTGTGAGCTCGATGCCTTTCGACGGTGGGTGCGGTCGCCTTGATGCACACACCACCGTGGAAACTGCGACCGTCCTACGGTCGCAGTCAACGGAATTGCTGCCGATGTTGACTGCATACGGTGTTGGGGCTGTCCGCCGAAACAGCCCCTCGGCGGGTGGCGTCACCATCACGCCACTTGCCGAGAGGGCGATACGTAACTGTGCGTTGTGTGTTCGGAACACGCTCACGAGGTTGCAAGCAAAGCCCCCCCCATCAACGGCGTGATCCTCACGTTGTCGCTTGCTCGCTCGCTCCTCCTCCCCTCGCATCCGCGAGCCGTCGGGGTCGAGCCGGACCTCCCGGCACATTTCCGAAATAGCGAGAAATCGCCCGCATGTCCCTGAAACTCGGACAAAGCCCCGAGGATGCCAGAAATATCAGGGGTACCTCGTTACATTCACCCCTCCATCGGAGGCGCGACGTCCCGGTGCGCCTGAGATACTCCTGGAGAATAGTGTTGGTACCCCCGACATGGAAGTTGGCCTCTGGCTCCCAAGCGTTGTGCTCCGTCGGGTACCCCTTCCACTGTACTTGAAACTCACGCCGACGTCCCCTCTGACGGTCCGCCAGAATCTTCTCCACCTCAAACTCCTCAATTCCTTCAATATGGACAGTAGGAGGTGGAGCTGTCCTGCGACCCTGGAAGAATGTGTTGGGGTCGCGGTAGGCAAAAAGCAGGGAGATGTGGAACATTGGATTGATGGTGTAGTGAGATGGCAGCTCCTGCTTGTATGTGACGGCCGACCGCTTCTCCAGAATGCGGAACGGACCCACCCATCGCGGTTTCAGCTTGGGACTCCCAACTCCCATCAGCTGCAGATTAGCAGAGTTCAGCATCACCAAATCTCCCACTTGGAACTCTTCCATAGAGCGATTTTTATCAACCTACCGCTTTTGCTGCTTTTGTGCCTTCAACAGCCATTGCGGCACCACATCCCAAGTGGTGGCAAACCCGTCAGCAATCTGCTGCACAGCCGGAAGAGATGTTGTCGTAGCAAGGGCGGCTGGGCTCAGTGGCTGGTGGCCATAGACCACCTCAAACGGTGACTTTCCAGTTGATGCTGACACCGCTGAGTTGTAGGCAAACTCTGCCACTCCGAGCTTCTCCTCCCAACCCTCTCCATCCGGTGGGACCATGCTCCGCAGCA